>MU224789.1:2572915-2584400 GCA_018584345.1 Thuja plicata | reverse complement strand
GAGAGTTTGTGTGGACCTTAGAAGGTCATTTGTTTTTCCCTAAGATGGATATGACTAGATCAATCCATGTCTAGATAGGTTTCTTAGTTGGTTTCTTTTGTTGTGTGTGTGAGGTAGTTTTAAGCCTATGGAAATCCAACCAAGGCATCAGGAACTTTGGATAAGCTGCTTAGCAACACTACATCTCAGCCAACACTGGTGCCTAGCAGCTCATCCAACACTGGTGCCTAGCAGCTTGGCCAACACTGGCACTGTGTTTATGTTACTTTTTCTCAGAAAAGTCAGTCGTAATGGACCGTGAAAAGCGGATCTTGTCTTTTATGGACAGTATGGTTAGTTGCAATAGTTCTTGAAGATATGCTTGCAAATATGTGGGTAGTTAGGGTTGTTTCCAATGAGAGGATGGTTATTAATAACATCCCAAGCCTTCATTTTAGAGATCAAGAGAGTAGAGATTGAAGAAGGGGAGAAGCTACAGGAAAGTCAGAGATTTGTAGATTATTGTATTATTTTGTTTTGTTTACAGTAATGAGAAGCTGCAGACTATGTGTTTAGTGGATATCAAGTTTCTTTGTGGTTCCTTTTGCATGCAAGTAGATTAGTTACTTTATTTATTTTTTTGCAAGTTATTAGTTCTTCACCCATTCTAGGTTGTAAACAGTAATGGCCCCTCGAGATTCTTGAATCCATGGTGAGAATCATGTGTTGGAATGGAACTCAACAGGAGCCCTTGTACATAGGTTCCTTTTTTTCTATAGGAGAAGCAACAATAAAGAGTCTGGAAATCTTACCCTAGGCGAGCTTGGTAATAGTCTGGCTAGGGAAGAGAATGAAAGCAATGTCCAGAAAACATTGAATAAACAAGTAGAATGAATCTATTTGTGTAGGTTCAGCAAGAAGAAGATGAAAATAATTTCGATCGGGACTGAGTCTTGAAGATGAGGTAAAGTTGAGAGTGACTTACCTCAGTTTGGGGTTCCGAACACCCTAAGAGATCTAGGAGAAAGATCTCATAATAGAGCCAAGCTGGTTGTGTAGTAGCAACAAGACTCAAGCACCCACATCTAATACAATGCAATGTGGAACCCACTCCAAGAGGATGGATGAAATTGAAATTTGATGGAGCATCTTGAGGAAACCCAGGGAAAGCTGGTCTAGGGTAGATAATTCAGAATGAATTCAGAGAATGGGTGGTTACAAGGGATAAACCTCTAGGTATTTCTTCTAATAACCTAGTAGTACTCGGAGTGCTAAATGAAGGTTTGAAATTGAGCTTAAAGGATGGGAGTCAAAAGTTAATTAGCGAAGGGGACTCAAAAATAATACTCAACGCTCCAAGAAAAAGAAGCACTCCTAACTAGATTTTAAACTCTAAACTTGAAGAAGTAATAGATCTTGTGGACAAGTTTAAGGAAACCAGATTTGTGCATATTTACTGAGAAGGCAATAAAGAGGCAGATAGCTTAGCAAAAAAAGGTGTTGATGGGGAAAAGTCTACATTGATTAATCCTAACTTAAGCTAAGAATCCATAATAGCCCCATGATTCTTTCTTATTATTTTAATAAAAATACACATATCATAACATTAGAAATGGGAGAAATATTCTAACTCTCCTAAACCCTCACACATAATAGTCATCAAGATTGGCCTAATTGGCCAATCATACTAGTATACCTACTAAGAGATATAGGAATAAATTTAGGGATCCTTTTAACTTAATCCAAAATCCAGAGTATATTATCACAGAAAATTGGTAAACTTTTGAAATCTCCAAACTTTGAAATAAGAATTTTATGTCTTTTAATCTTCATCAATCCATTATAAAACATTGTCACCTCTCGGATATAGGACTTCTGGTAACTTCCACATGACCTCACCCTCCCTTTCTTCATGTTACTTGTCTTCCACTATAGGTGATCATTGTTTAATCGACACACCAAGAGAAATCCAGAAAGATTTCCCATAATCTTGAAACTTCTCGGGGTTATTAATTCTGGTTTCTAGAATCCCCTATTTAGGTAAAAAAGATACTCTATAGCCGAACCCTCTCATTCCTCTATTCCCAAAATCATGGAGGTATCCATTTCTCTATATCACATATTTGAAGAGAGGATGATGGCATTCGTAGGGCATACTAAGCCTGAACGTTGGGGGAGTATCCTTAAGAAGATCGATGATATTTCCTGACATGTTGTCAAGAAAATAATTTGGGAAAGAGACCTGGACTATAGCAAGAGCTGGCACACCAATGGAGATGTGATATGCATTTTCATTGTTGTTGCATTTTAGGTGAAGATCAAACACTGGTATATCAAAAATTTATGCACTGTTCTGTTTGATGACACATGGTTTAAAGGCCTAGATAATGTGGTGGAGAGCATAAATAATCGAATGGAAATTTCTCACCCTAAGGATTACATGACATGACCAATGGGTAGTCTCAAATTCCTTAATGTTTGTAAAAGACCAATTATTTACATTAAGGATGAAGAGGCATTCGATAAGTTGTGGCCTAAGATGGTCAAGTACATGCATTTTCTTTTGAGGTGGCATAACACTATCGAAGACAATAACAACTAGGCTGAGGTCTTCTTCATCTCGGTGGGGACATAGGTGCCCCCTGCTATGGAGCTTCATGATCAAAAGAAATATGTGGTTTGCCTCCCTTTTCTTCACAAAGTTACTAGGCCAAAGCACTCCAAGCGCTCTAGATTGGATACAGACGAAGCTCTCATGGATTTTGACACTGAGTCTAATAAAGACATCATTTTTATTTAGCCTTGTTGCAAGGAGTACTAAATATTTTTTGGTTCTTGGTTTAGTTTTTATTTGTAGTTTCTTGCATCTCATGTCTTGGTTGTTATATTTGCCTAGGGTCTTTGTTTAGTATGTTCTCTCACCTTCTCTCGGCCTGCCTTAAATCTCTGCTAAGTATATTAGTAAGCTACATCTTTTCTGTAATATTTTGATCTTCCTTCTTCATAGCCATCTGTAGTAGTTGTAGTATCATAGGCTGTCCTTCATCTTAGCTAACAATATAATTTATGGTATACACTTGGTATTTAATCGACAGAATAGAAAGTCCTTCCAGAATTGGGAATTTGTATATCTATGGAATGTAAATATTATGCAGGATAATATAAGTAAAATGGTTATTATAAAATGGCTCCTTAGCATATTGCATTAGAATCGATCAAAATATGAATAATGGAACAACAAGTAAAATAATATTAAACCTAAATTAAGTTTAGTCAAATCATACGATGAACAAATCTAAATAAACTAGGATCTACGATAAATAACATAATCACATAACACAATAAGATGATAATAATAAAAAAGAGCCATAAGATAAACAAAAAAAAACTTTTAACAAAACAAATAAATATATTCAAAAAATAAAATAGACATACCTCCTTTAAACATATAAATAGATATGCAATATAGATGATTATTTCTGATAGAATTTGGATAATTGGACAAACAAATAACAAACCTAACATATGAAATGGTAATTATAAACCCCTTTTTGGTTTTCCTCTATTTTTGATTGAAATATTATAATGACTACTAATAGCATTCTTGTTGAGAAGATGTATGTACAGCTAATGATACTTTGTATATATTTTTAAGAGGAACTCATCACCAATAAAGGAATGATTCGGGCCTTTAAACGTCAAGGAAAGGACCAAACAAAGCTCACTTTCCCATTGTGATTTGTATCCAAATTTATTGTAAGAAGGGAATGCCTTTCAAAAAGACCTCGAAATGACGGGGCAAATATAATTAATTCTCAATATTATAAGATATTAGGGAAAGGAACATCATTAATTAATTATAGAAACTGGGGTATGCCCCTTTCAATATGTAAATTTCAAATGTATAGGACCAAGGTCCCGGGCTAGACTGGAGGTTTTCTTCTCTGTCCTTTCCTACCAGTGCCTGTTTGAATAGAAACTCAACTCTGTAACCATTAAATTTAACAATATAAAGGGCCTAGACCTATTACCAATAAAAATAAATAAAATTGTTTCCAACAAAATCAATATTTTCCCCCAAAAATAATGAAATATTTTCTAGTTCTACACCTTTACTCAGAGGGGTTTCTTAAAGTTATCCTTGTTCCCGGGATGTCACGAGTCTTAGTACACTCCAACTCAAGTGTGTTTAACCATGGAGTTTACTCCAAGGTTAAGGTGACTTTTCTTGCAACCCTATTTGCAAAACCTTCAACAAGTGTCTTTTCTTATGAACCATTCATTATAAAGCCCCTTAAGCCCATAAATTGATAAGTAGGAGATATTTTCCACAGTGAGTCAAATTTTGATATTGTTATTAACATTTAGCTCCTGCTTAAGCACATTAAACCACCAAATTTCCTCCATGGTTAAGCCCACTTTTCTTGCAAACCCATTTACAAAATCTTTAGCAAGTGTTGTTCATTATGAACCATTCATTATAAAAGCCCCTTAAGCTCATTAGCTGATAAGTAAAAGATATTTTCAATTGCAAGTCAAATTGCAATATTTCCACCTGGATTGAACTATGTAGTTTTTGACTCAAAATCATTGACCCATATGCCATGAGTAGTGGCTCAAAAGAATCCATCTGTCGTGAGAATGAATGAAACACTTAACACTCATTGCATCTAGGTGATGCTCACAAATGTGAAGTGTTGAGACTTTCTGGTTGGTCACCCATCCTAGTACTACTCCTATTCAAGTGTGCTTCACCACGAAGTTTCCTCCAAGGTCAAGCCCACTATGCTTGCAACCCCATTTGCAAAACCTTCAGCAAGTGTTGTGCCTTATGTGCCATTCAATTGATAAGTAGGAGATATTTTCCACAACAAGTCAAATTGTGATATTATTTTTAGGATTCAACTATGTATTTTTTGAGTCAAATTCTTTTTTCCATGTTTTATGAGTAGTGGTTTATTGGAACCCATCTCTCATTAGAATGAATGTAACACTTAGCACTCATTGCATTTAGATGATGCTCATAGAGGTGAAGCACTGGGACTTCGTGTGATGTCAACCATCCTCATACTACTCCATCTCAAACATGCTTAAGCAAGGAGATTGCACCAAGGTTAAGTTGGCTTTGCTCGTAACCCCATTTGCAAAACTGTTAGCAAGTATTGTGCCTTATGAACCATTCATTATAAAGCCCCTTAAGTTGATCAATTAATAAGTAGGAGATACTTTATACAACAAATCAAATTGTGATATTGTTGTTGGGAGTCAACTCTATAGTTTTTGAATCAAATTCATTGGCGAATGTCTCATAAATAATAGTTCGTGAATTAAGTTATAAATAGATTAAAATATTTCAAACTTTAAAAAAACAAAAATTATTATATTAAAAGTTACATTTACATTGAAAACAGCAATATGAACGTGGCAGAACATTAGGAGTCGTGAAGCTTGACAATACGCAACCAAAAAAAAAAGGGGTTAAAAGTCATTTTTTTTGCTGTGCTTTGAAAAGAAAAAAAGTCAATGACAATTTCACTCAAGGATTGGAATCCGTGGGAGTTCTTGTATTCTGCGAATCTATCTTTGACTTATTCCACGAGGACGATGTTATCAGCCTCTCAAATGAAAAATATATTTGTGCTTTGAGAAGAGTAACAGCTAAGCAAAGCACTAAAGAATGCACCTCTATTTAAATAATTATCCGCCTGCAATTTATATTTATTTTCAGCCAGCTATTATGAGTTCAATGAGAACAATCCGATGCATAGTTATCTCAATAGAATCATCAGAATTCTCTATTAATTGAAGAAAAAATAATAAATAACAGCAGAACATTTTTTTAATCACCCATTACAGGGCGGATCAATTAACTGGGGGAATAATTTGATCCATACTTCTCGCAATACATTCATTTGAAAGGCCCAACAATTGAAGCGTTTTATTCCAAACTCGGAATGAGTTATTGAGATCTGTTACTTGTGCAGAAACTTTTGCTGGTTTGCAATTGTAACTGTAATAAACACATCCGTTTTCCTGTCGATTTTTACGTTTGGGGAGTAGTTGTTCAACCTCTGCTTCTATTGCACAAAACAGAACACTTCTTGCACCTATGCCAAAATTCGAAATACAATGTTCGTAAACATCGAAATTCCCAATAAGAGGACCTTGGAAGATATTAAGAGAATGTTTTGATGTTAGTATGGTACCTTGTGCCGCATCGAATCTCCAAAATGATTTGTTACTGAAACTGGGATCGAATCCCCTCTAGGAAAATTTAAGATTTTCAGTAAATAAACATTGTGTGACTGAGATTTAAATCTGGAAAGTTACAATTTGATGCAAGGAAGATTATACATCAATACCACAATGTTTGTGCTGACGGTTCCTGGATGCACAGCAATTACTCCTACCTGTGCATTTGCTGGTATCTTTCTTGACAAGAAGTCCAGGAACATCAACTGCAAGATATAATTAAAATTGTCATACAACTTGCTCGGGTGTATGAATTTTACTCAATTTTACTCGGTAAGACTAGATTTAATATGGGTTCCTTGTAAATCATTTAATTTTCAACGAGTTCTTTGTAAATCGCCTAATTAAAAACAAACAATAGCCCTGAAATACTAATCTGTTGGATTGCAAAGTATATTTTTTATAACATAAACAATGCATAAAGAAACAGACCAAAACATTTCACCTGCGAAAGCTTGCTTGAAGCATAAGCCATGAAACTGTTATAGTTTTTCAGTCTAAAATCCGCATTCAGATATTCAGAATCTACCACAGCGGTATGGTGAGCCTGTAGTTGTTAAAAAAACACAGGGTTGCAAAGCTAAATCTGGAAAACAAGTACAACATATATTTATTTTGCATAAATAAACAAATTGGAGCCTAATTACCACAGAGTTGACATTTACTATCCGTGAAGGAGCTCCTTTCAGTAGCGAAGGAAGGAGGAGGAGTGTGAGAAGTGCTGGTGCAAGATGGTTTACTTGTATATGCTGCTCAAATCCACCCTCTGACATTTTTTCTGGTTCTGATGGAAAAGTTAATTTTTCAGTTCTTACTTTTCATGAGCTGGCTTTATAATCATATGAATTGGGCATAGAAGGAGAAAATACCTCCCAATTGAAGGATTCCCGCATTGTTGATAAGAAGATTAAGTGGACGCCCAGTAGATTCCCAATTGGCAGCAAAAGCTCTTACTGAATCGAAGGACAGAAGATCCAACTCCATGATCTGTTTTACGTTAATTTTTTTTATATCAAGATAATGTTCTATCAGTGCAAAAAGGGCAAAACAATATGTAATATTTAGGGCAGCACAGTTTACAGTACTTTTATAGACATGGGCTTCGGAGTAGCCTGTTTCTGCCAATCTTGGACAAGTTGCAGAGCTGTTTTTGTATTACGGCATGCCATAAAAACATTGGCACCCGCTTTTGCAAGCTCTCTGAAACCCAAATGAGTAAATAAAAGAAGATGTTTAATCAATGAGTACACATTGATCAAAAACAAATTCGTCCTATAAATTTTAGATTATTGTTGTTGAATTAAGTTGTGTATAAATACCAACCTTGCTGTATGGAGGCCAATCCCACTGGTAGCCCCAGTGACTATGCAGGTCAGACCAGTGAGATCAGGAAGACGAAGATTTGAAGGCAGATGTCTCGTCACAATCTTCTGAGAAAAGATATCCTTCGCCGTTTCCCACAGGCCGATTATCAATGCCCTCCAATTCATTGTTGAATATTAATGTCAAAAATAGCAAGCCCACTACAAAACTATCTCAAACAAAACCAAACAATATAATCAAAGCAGGCAAAGACAGCACGCAATTTCCAATTGAGCAAGCAATCCGCATTCAACAATTCCCCTATACATAGAAAAACAAGAGCATATAATTACAAAGTAGTTGGATGGTGGGGAGTGCTCTGGCCATTTCCCGGAGATTCTGGTCGTCCGCAAGGCGAATAATTTTACTTGTCAATCTTGTCTTTTAGTTCTGGCCGGTCAACTCCCCGGAATAACGTAATGCGGCATTTCACAAAATAAATGATACTTGTCACAGCAATGGATTTTATTTTTCAAAGATCTTATATCAGGTACCAATCCCTCTCAAGGCCTTCTTACATATTTTTGAAACAACATTTTGGGATAGGTCAACTTTCATCTCTTGAATTGAGACCATTTGTAATCATAGCAAAATGTGCTATCAAGAGGCTCAAAATATGTGAAATAACCTAATTTGCAAAAGCATTCCTCAAATCATGTGTTGCATTCATGTGTAAGGCACAGAAGTGTTAAATTTAGTAAATATTGTTATGGTAAACAACTTATCACAGTACAATAAATAAGATAAGTTTAAATATATATATATATATATATTTAAAAGATTGATAAGAGAACCAAACGAAAAAGAAAAAAATATGTATGGGAAAGATGTTTTAAAAAAAAATAATGAGTTAAAAAATATAATTTAAAAAGTAAATCAATGCTAACAAGTTAATAAAGGAAAAATATTAATTCTTTATCTTAAAATTAATAAAGGAAAAATATTAATTCTTTATCTTAAAATGATAATGTTAAACATAATTGCAAACTGGTTTATTATAACAAAAGCTCAGAAGAATAGAAGAAAATAATTTAAACAAGAAGGAAATACAAAAGATAAAAATAATAGAATAATCAACAAGGTCAATCAATAGTGATATGTAATGAAAGTTTAAGGTCAATGCCTTCTATTTTTGATGTTTTATGTGATATATAATATTTGTCATATTTATTTGATGCTACATTTGGTTTGTGTAATATAATTGAAGCCACTTTCAATAAAGTGTGCATGAATAAAGATGATAATGTGTTCAAATTTGAAAAAAACTTGTTGGAAATGATGCAAAGAGCAAAAGATGTCCTTTTTGAATTATGAAAAAAATTAGATATCAAAGAAGATGTTTAGAAAAGGTATGAGAAAGGAATTAGAGAGTTAGTTAATTCAAAAATGAAGTCAAGCATGAAGGCTTCAAATATGTCAATCGTATAAATACAATAAAAAAATTGTTACAAGTATTATAAGTTTAAGCAGATATATTGAAAAAATTATAGTATACTCAATGTTCTCATTATAACAAGAAAGAGAAAAAGAAGAGAAACATGTTTGGATCTACATCTTTGTAACACATATGGATTGAGGAATCATTTTAAAAATATGTATTGGAATAGGGGTTACAAAAATGAGTTTATAAGTGCATGAAAATGAATTGTAAATAGATTCATAGATAATAATACAAATATACTCAAAAGATTGTATAAGTATATATTGTATAATCAAAAAATGGAAGCACTTCCATTGTAGACTTATTTAGCCTTCCAAGTAAGTGGTTTCGGGTCATGACAAGCGCCTTGAATGGGTTCCTGATCTTGACATGGCTTCCCCCCTATTTTGTCCTTCTTTCCACTCCTTTTTACCCTAATTTCTATATTCTAGACTGCAGACTGGTGATTCTGGGCTTCAAGGTCAAGGTTGACCTTTTAGGTCTAGGTTGACCTCGACATTGACCTAGGTAAGGGTCGACCTCAACCCTGACCAAGGTCAAGGTCAACCTCGACCTTGACCTAGGGTTCAGATCCTGGGGTGTCACAGGTTCTGGATGTCGGTCTTTGCAAAAAGTGTTTTCCCGCTTCCGGGTCGGCTGTTTCGGGTTCCGAAGCATCGATTCATAAATTATATTTAATATAGGTCCTCTCCTAGTAGTAAAGCCTTTAATGAGAATTTAATTATCCTATGTTGGCCTCCTTAGAAGATTGTGCCCTAGTTTCATATAAAAGGGAGCCTTCTCTCATTTTCTCTAACAAAAGCAAAAAAACAATAACCATCATCAAGCGAACTAGGTTTCCTAATCGTGATCAAGCATTCTCAAACTATCTTCAAGTGAAGTTCAAGCAAGCTAAGGAGCAAGATTTGAAGAAACCATTCATCCATTCTCAAGCATCGATTTTCATGAAGGAGATCCATTGGAGGCCATTGAAGGATTCAAGCTACATAGTGGCCTTTTGGTGATCTCTCCATCCACCTTCTTCCAAGCCTATTCCAAATTCAAGAACCCATTCAAGACTTGGTGTTGGAGATCTACAAGAAAGAGATTGAAGACATCCTACCTTTCTACATTCCACATTTTGAAGCATACTTGTGGATCCACGGATTTGAATCCGCCACAAGGACTTTTACAAGCAAGGTGAATTTGAGCATTTACTTTGTTTATCTTTATGCAATTTAAATTATACTTTAAGGTTAATTCCAAAACCGGGGTTTGGCTAAGGCAAACCCCTCCCCCACAACAAACAACCCTCTTTTTCTTATAGGTATAGGTTCAGGACTGCAGATTTGGACACAGATCTGGATACCCTTTTTGGATTTCTTTCAAACGGCGCGAACAGATTCTCTGTCGAACCTGTGTAGGTCAGGGTCGATATTATTAGGTTAGGGTTGACATTTGTGGGTCAAGGTCGACCTTTTTCATAAGATGACATCAGATCGAGAAAAGATTTCTGGGTTTTGTTTATCTCTGTGTTTTGATTCAGGATCATCTATCAGATTTTCTAGAAACAGTCTATAGACGTCATAAAACAACATTCTTTGATCTACAATTTTGTAAGGTTGGTTCTTCTTCCTATCCTTTTCAATTACTATAATTAAACATATTCATTTAATCAATTAACAGAATATAAGATCTCCCTCTTTGTTCTCTTTTTCGAATGGTTGATTCATTTGTGCATTAGTCACTCTTTTGGGTTGATCAACTTGGATCTTTCATTTGTGCATTTGGGGATAAAGGTGGAACATCTTATCTTCTCTTTAATCGCAATTGCAATACATAATCAATACAATTAAATTATGTGTAAATTAGGGTTAAGGAAATCAACACAAATAAAAATTAATAAATCAACCCCCTTACCTCATTACCTTATATTTACCTTACCCCTTTAAATCCTTCACATTTTGGTGAACCCGTGATAGACAACTCTTTCTTTTTTGGTGTTAGATTTACATTGTTTATGCTAGATCTTGCATGTTCTTTCAAATTTCATTTAAATTCAATAGATCAAAATTTTGTGTTAGTTCATTTGCATTGTATTGGTGTATGAGCTTTACCACATCTAGTCCTACTTATAGTATCCCGGTTAGAAGAAGACGTAGACTTATGGGTTCCTTTGATCTTGAGTCTTCCTCTCCTTTCCTTAGGATCCCGGATGACAATTTGATAACTCATGATTTCAATCCTTCCATAGAGCATAACTCTTCTCACTCATCTCATGATGAAGATGACGCTTTAAGAGTTCCTCCTGAATAAGTGCAAAACCTTTCAACCGAACTTGATAGAATGGGAAATTGGCTTATCCAAGAAAACCATAATCAAGATTCTATCCAAGCCATAGAGGCTCTTAAGAAAGTTCTCCGTGATAATGATCAAGGTATTAATTTCTTGCGTAGTATTACTCATCTTGTG
>MU224789.1:2546099-2571342 GCA_018584345.1 Thuja plicata | reverse complement strand
TAACATTGTTAATCATGTGGAGAGTGTTGCACCATCTAAACTTATTGTTCAAGATCCTTCACCTCCACTTCAACTTCCAATTTCACCTAAAACTCAAAAACAAACTAAGGATAAGCGACCTAGGGAACTTTTAATTACCTTTGATGATTCTAAAACAATTAAGGTGGGATCCCAATGGTCCCCTTTATATCTATGCTAGGATTTCTAAGATACCTACTCATGGTTGTTTAGTTGATCCCACATCTTTAATAAATGTCATTACTGAGGAAAATCTTTTTATGAAAGGCTTACCACATGATTTTTATGACTCATCTGATGCATGGATCCAAACTTGTAATGACTTTCTTTATCCTGCACTTGGTTCTATTAACTTACCTATTGAACTTTGTGGTAAAGTTATAGATACTACCTTCATCATTATTCCTACTTCAGATCAATTTCAAATCAAATTTGGTTTACCTTGGATAACTGCTATGCATTCTATTGCTTCTCCCATTCATAAATGTCTTAAGTTCATTCATAATGGAGAAGTAAAAACAATTAATCATAGTTTGTTTCAACCTTCTAGGCCTAGAGATTGTGCTACTCTCGATTTCCTTTGGCCTTCATTACCTAATTTATGTCCTTCTCACCCTGATCATCTCTTTCACTCCTATCAAGCTTACAAACATCACAAAATTGCTGAGTTAAGTATGCCTCAGATTGATTCCAACCGTGGTCTTTTGCCTACTCCGGCAATACCTCCTTTATCCATTGCTACTTATAAAATTGATCAAACTTCTACTATTTCATTACAAACTATTTAGAATCCTCCTATAGAACCTGTGAAGGAACCTATTGTCATTCCTTCTAGTTCTCAACATACTCCAAACAAAGCTAAACGTAACAAATCTACTAATGAACATCGTAAGAAGCGTAGAGTTAATGCTAGAGCCTGTGCTTCTATGATTTGAAACTCATTACGTACCTTTGATAAACCTATGCCTGGTGCATCGGATGTTAATATTCATGATGTTAAGATGAATGAGTATGATGATCCTATTCACATCTTGGATCCCATTTCAATCAACCTTGATGAGGATGACACTCTCGATGATCCTATTGATCTTAGTGATGAATATGATACCATTGATCTTGATAATGATTTACCTCATATGCTTTCAACTCAATTAACAACTACACCTATTAATCAGCATTGTGATTCTCAAGAGGATCCTTGTTTGGAACTGGCTATCATTCCTACTATATTGGATATAGTCCCTCTTGCGAGTTGCCCACCTACCCTAAATAACATAAACCAAGATGGTGAGGGTTGACAACATACTTGCTTGGCTCATCCTTTATGATAGCATTCTTTGTGTTGTATGTTGTAATGTGCTTCTCCCGTAATGTGTTTTTCTAAATATTTGTTAGATTCTTTTATATGACCCTTGTTACTCTGTTGGTGCAAGGTGATAAAGGAATCAAATTTGTTGTTCAATTCTTCTATGTGTATCTTCTTTCTTCTATATGTTGTTTCATGTTATGTTGTACTTGTGCTATTATTTGTAATTATTTTCCTTGTATAATTTTCTTGGATCTACGACATGGTAGCACTAATTCTTTTTGGTCTCCAGGTTGTGGTCCGAAAAGATTCCTCTTCGTAATTCTTAAGTTTCTTTCCTCCTTTATGATTGTAGTTCTACTTTCTTTGGGGAATGATGTCAATTCATTTGCAATAATATTATATTTCTATGTACATATTATCTTATGATCACACTGACCCCACATTAGGTAGATCCCTCTTGTGTTCTTATGTATGTTTATGTTTTCTTTCCCTTGATTTGTCTTCCTCTGGGGGCATCTCGCAGTGGAAATTTAAGCCATAGAGTTGTTGATGTTTCTGTTAAAACCATTGCTCCTGTTAAAGTGTTAGCAATGACTTTAATGTGGGGGCACACACTCTACTCACTTTTTGCACACACGCACATTCAAAATAGTTTTCAAGATTTAAAACTTTTCCCTTTATGGATTAAAAGAATCTAATCCTTAAAGCATGGTCATTTTTACTTTTTTAGGATCTCTTGATGCCTCCAGTTTAAATTTACACGAATCTCTTGATCCCGCTAGTTTTCAATTTAAAATGTTTTGATCCCTTTAAGAATAGATCTCCCTGATGGGTTGACTAGTGAGTAGCCACATTCACTAGGCAGTTCAACTCCATCTTTCCAGTTACGCTTTTTGTGTGGTTCACAATGAGATATAAGTTCTCATTGGGCAAGATAATCACACCCTTTCTCTCTCTCTCTCCTTAACTAAGTGATGTCTCTCTTATCATGATCTTAGGGTTGATAAATACTTAAGTCCCTTGGGGGCTTGAGGGTTTCTTTATCCCTTTTGGTTCCAATAAGATTATCTATTCTTTAGGTTCTTCTTTACCAAGAGTTTGTGTTGAGCTCATACTCTTGCTAAAGTGGGGGCTAAATGTATAGTCGAAAAATGGAAGCACTTCCATTGTAGATTTGTTTATCCTTCCAAGTAAGTGGTTTGGGGTCATGACAAGTGCCTTGAATGGGTTCCTGAGCTTGACATGGCTTCCCCCCTATTTTGTCCTTTTTTCCACTCCTTTTTAGCCTGATTTATGCATTTTGGACTACAGACTGGTGATTCTGGGCTTCAAGGTCAAGGTCGACCTTTTAGGTCTAGGTCAACCTCCACCCTAACCTAGGTCAGGGTCAACCTCCACTGTGACCTAGGTCAAGGTTGACCTTGACCTTGATCCAGGGTTCAGATCCCTGGGTCTCACAGTTTCTAGATGTCAGTCTTTGCAAAAAGTGTTTTCCCGCTTCCGAGTCAGCTGTTTCAGGTTCTGAAGCGTCGATTCCTAAATTATATTTAATATAGGTCCTCTCCTAGGGGTGAAGGCTTTAATATAAATTTAATTATCCTATTTCGGCCTCCTTAGAAGATTGTGCCCTAGTTTCATATAAAAGGGAGCCTTCTCTCATTTTCTCTAACAAAAACAAGAAAAAAATAATAACCATCATCAAACAAACTAAGTCTCTTAATCGTGATCAAGCATACTTAAACTATCTTCAAGTGAAGTTCAAGCAAGCTAAGGAGAAAGATTTGAAGCAAGCATTCATCCATTCTCAAGCATCCATTTTCATGAAGGAGATCCATTGGAGGCCATTGAAGGATTCAAGCTACATAGTGCCCTTTTGGTGATCTCTCCATCCACCTTCTTCCAAGCCTATTCCAAATTCAAGAACCCATTCAAGACTTGGCATTGGAGATCTAAAAGAAAGAGATTGAAGACATCCTAACTTTCTACATTCCACATTTTGAAGCATACTTGTGGATCCACATATTCGAATCCGCCATAAGGACTTTTACAAGCAAGGTGAATTTGAGCATTTACTTTGTTTATCTTTATGCAATTTAAATTATACTTTAAGGTTAATTCCAAAACCGGGGTTTGACTAAGGCAAACCCCTCCCCCAAAACAAACAACCCTCTTTTTCTTGCAGGTACAAGTTTGGGACTGTGGATTTGGACACAAATCTGGATACCCTTTTTAGCTTTCTTTCAGACAACGCGAACAGATTCTCTGTATGACCTATGCAGGTCAGGGTCGATATTATTGGGTCAAAGTTGACATTTGTGGGTCAAGGTCGACCTTCTTCATAAGATGACATCATATTGGGAAAAGATTTCTGGGTTTTGTTCATCTCTGCGTTCCAGTTCAGGATCATCTGTCAGCTTTTCTAGAAACAGTCTATAGACCTCAGAAAACAACATTCTTTGATCTACAATTTTGTAAGGTTGGTTCTTCTTCCTATCCTTTTCAATTACTGTGATTAAGCATATTCATTTAATCAATTAACAGAATTTAAGATCTCCCTCTTTGTTCTCTTTTCTGAATGGTTGATTCATTTGTGCATTAATCCCTCTTTTGGGTTGATCAACTTGGATCTTTCATTTGTGCATTTGGGAATAAAGGTGGAACATCTTATCTTCTCCTTAATCACAATTGCAATACATAATCTATACAATTCAATTAAGTGTAAATTAGGGTTAAGTAAATCAACACAAATAACAATTAATAAATCAACCCCCTTACCTCATTACCTTATATTTACCTTACCCCTTTTCCTTCATATATATATATATATATATATATATGAAGGAAAAGTACAAACCTGTGTCACACTTTTATAAAGGAAAAGGAACACAATATGCAAACTATTCAACTTTAATGACATAAAAAGTGGTATTTGTATTTAGAATTTGAGGATGATGTAAACTAATGACATGTGTAAAAATGCATGAAGTTTATGCCTATAAATTTTTAAGTTTTTTTTGAACAAAAAGTGATATAGTTTTTTAATTTTTAAAGTCCATTTTTCAATTGCTGAAAACTATTGAAAATCTGGGGTCTAGTTCCCACCAAACAAGTATATGTAAATAATCTATTTTTCCTCTGATTTTAAAATATGTTATAGATAAAATGTATAGCTAGTGCAGAAAAGAAGAAAGATTGGTTTTCAATGTATATTTTCTCTGTTATAACTACTCAAAGTTGAACTTTCTAAAATTGATAGTTTTCATCTCCCACCAAATTTACCCTATCAAATCTACACTATTTATAAAAAAAATTACATATTATTTAAGAGGACTCCCTCCTCTAGTGTTAAATATAAATTTTAAATTTTTTTGATATGATTTACTATTTTTTACTTATTTGAAGCAACATCTTCTCAAATGTTAAAATACCTACTTGTTGTATTTTGAAATTATAATATATTAGATCTAATCAAAATACTATAAACTTTATATAACAATAATCTTGACTCTAAGCTCTACAAAAGGGTATTTTTTATAATTTTAAAAAATATCATTAAAAAGAGTAGGCATTATTGAAACATCAATTTTCTGAAATAATTTTATTTATTTGTTAATTGATATAAAACATGCATTTAATAGACATTTCCAATTGGAAAAGTTTAACCACTTATCTAGATAGACCATTTTTTGACAAAAAATAATTTTTATTTAGAAATACTCAAATTTAGCTGTGTTGATAAATGGTCCTAAAATGTGACACAGCTTTGTGCTTTTACCTATGTGTGTGTGTGTGTGTGTGTGTGTGTGAAAATTAATAGTGATAAGAAATTTTTGAATGTTTGAGAATAGAAAGAAATTTTAGCTCAAAGTAAATCATCATCTCGTAAGACATTATGAAAATCAAAAAGCTAAAAATTGTAATTTTAGAAGAAGATAACTTCTAAGTCAATGTTTTGAAGTTTTGGAGATCAGTTGACAAAAAATATTAGAAAATAATAATAATGTATTTTTCTATTATAAATGCTCAAGCATTTATGGTGTTGAAGTATTGTAATTTCTCCCACAATGGTAAAAAATAGAATAGTCTAGAAAAAAGAACAAATGAGGATTAAGAGAGAAAAATATTTAATATTTGTTAGTGATTTTTTTCGAATATAACATGTCAAACAAATCTCTAGAAGGCTCCAAGATGATTATAAAATGAAGCATCATATAATGTATATTGCATCAAAGTGTTTATGATTAATTCATATAATCATGTGATCAATGGAAAAGTTGAATGTAGTAGCATCCTAAATTATTTTTCAATTTTATGTGTGTCTCTATTTATATATTTCTATGTATTTCAAAAATGTGTTATACTCATTCATGATGAATGCTAATTATCATATGAGAGGAAGTATAAAGCTCCAATAATATACCTTTTGCCTTCCTCATTTTATAACATTTTGTAGACTTTTAGTTATGAAGATATTTAATTGCTTCTACCATTTTAAAAAAAAATCCAATACACCAAACAATAAATAAAGATTATTTTGAATGATGTAGGATAAGAGATTAATGAGAAATGTAAAAATTGGTTGTAGATATTTCTTATTTATAAATACGTCAGGATTAGTATGATGACAAGTAACTGATTGAATGTTTGAAGATGCAAGACATTAAATTAGTTAATGGATTATATTGTCATTGATGACAAATTGATATAATCTAATCAGTCATAATCAAAGTGTCAAAGACTTCCGAAAATCAAAGACAAAAATATTATGCTTTCAGTAATTCATAAAAGACAAGCATTCACAATGTGACTTCAAACATGGACGGTTAGTGGACACCAACGAACAAAGATCAATGAAAGTTAAGTTAGAGTGATGCTCGAACAAGAACACCAATGAGAATTACCGATGAGAAGAATAAAAAGCATAACCCATGCCCAGAAACATAGTGTAAACTAGCGGAGAAGCCCGAGGAGAACTGGAGTGTTGACCGAAGCTATCAAAGAGTTAAACACTGAAATTAACTTGAGTTCAAAAATTACAAAATATCTAGCTGGCAGAGCTAAATATGGACTTAACTGGTAGTTATCTTTTGTTTTTGTTGACCAGATAAAGCTAGAGGTAAGTAAGGGATTTAAAACTATTTTTTCCAGTTGGCAAGAAGATCTCCACGAGATAAAACAAGAGTTTTTCTTTAAATCAAATTGGCAAGAATTGTGGATAATGCCAAGATAAAGAAAATCAAGAACCTGACAACGGTGATATCATGTCTATAAAGAGACAACTCAATTCATTATGAATTGTGAGGGTGAATGAATGAAAAGAGGATTTTGAAGAGAAAATGATGAAGAGTAACTTCATTTAGTCCTAATCAATCAAGCTAAGATCAAATTCTTTCTTTGTCTACAGATTCTTCAACAAGATGAAGGCATATATATAACTCAGTCCAAATACATCAAGGAAGTGCTGAAGATATTCAAGATGGAAGATTCCAAACCATTTGGAACACCTATGGCTACCGAATGTAAGCTAACAAAAGAAGACAAATCTAATGAGGTAAATAAGACCTTATATAGATCAATGACTGGAAAACTCATGTATGTTGTCCATATGAGACCAAATATAGAACATGCATCTGAAATAGTTGAAAGATTCCCTGCTAATACCAAAGAATCACATATGACTGCTATCAAGAGAATTCTAAGATATCTAAAGAACACCAAGGACTATGGCCTATGGTATAAAAGAGAAGGAAAATTTGAGCTACAAGTCTATACAGATGTTGATTGGCCTAGAAACATTGATGACCGAAAGAGAAAAACTTGAGGAGAATTCTTCATGGATGATAGACTTGTCACATTGATCAGCAAGAAGCAAGGATGAATCTCTCAGTCTACTGTAGAAGCAAAGTATGTAGTTCCTGATGTGAATTGCCCCAATATTGCATGGATCAAATAATTGCTGGAAGGTATGAATATGAAGATGCTTGAACCATTAATTATCTATTGTGATAACACCAGTGCAATTAACATTTCTAAGAATCCATTCATGCATGTTAAGACTAAGCATATTGCTATCAAGTATAACTATCTAAGAGAACAAGTGCAAGAAAAGGAAGTGACACTAGAATATGTTGAATCAAAGGAACAATTAGCTGGCATATTCACCAAGCCATTACCGAAGGATACATTTGAGTACCTGAGACAGAGACTAGGGGTCCAACCCTTGTCTATCGGTTAGTAACCTGACTAGGAGGTTGCATCACCCTATACCAAATCTTAATATTAGTAATGTTGATGCAAGCACTGAGATGCATAGCAACAGATACATTTGTACACAACAAGGTACAAGTAAGCATCAAACACCAAAGACATTGTATTGTTGATGGATAGGTAAACTCAAGGAATATATTATACAAAGGGATGGAACATGATATAGATGATTATTTTGTTTGGCATTGTTTTTAAAGGGAGAGATGATTCCATTATCACACAAAGGGAGAGATGATCATAAAGGGGGAGATGATATGGGAGAGTTTATCTCATTGTCATAAAGGGAGAAGATTATATCATTATCCATGAAGGTAAAAGTTTCTGAGAATAAAAAAGAAAGAGTTAATCAATATTCTAAGGGAGAGAAATTGATTACATATGGAATATCCATCTAAGGGAGAGAAGTAACAAAGGGAGATAGTTCAGACAAAGAGAAAGATTGTTGTCAAAATAAAAAGAGATTATCAAGAAGAGGAACAGCCAAGGAAGAGCACATATACAAACAAAGATATCAGATGATACATCTATCTATTAAAGGGATTGAAGATTGAAGACAACCATTCTGCATGAAACAAATCTAAGCTATTTGAGGTTACCAAAAGCCAGACATTTGTAATAGTTACAATAGGAAAGATTTATGAAACTATTATATTTCATATTGTATTAGTGATAGTATAGTATGATAATGTAATATGTTGCCATCAATGCCAAAGGGAGAGATTGATGACATGTAACTGATTGAATGTTTGAAGATGTTAAGTTGATCACCAAAATGCAGAAGGGTAATGCAAGACATTAAATCAATTAATGGATTGTTTTTTTATTAATGTCAACTTGATATAATCTAATTGGTTATAATCAAAGTGTCAAAGAATTTAGAAAATCAAAGAGAAAAAAATTATGCTTTCAGTAATGCATAAAAGACAAGCATTCACAATGTGACTTCAAACACCGATGGTTGGTGGACACCGATGGACAGAGATCACCGAAAGTCAACTCACAGTGATGCCTGAGAAAGAATACTAACCAGAAGAATCACAAGCATAACCGATGCCCAGAAACATAGTGTAAACCGACGGAGAAGCCAAAGGAGAACTGGAGTGTTGACCAAACCTATCAAAGAGTTAAACACCGAAATTAACTTGATTTTAGACATGAAAAAATATCTAGCTGGTAGAGATAAATATGGATTTTATTGGTAGTTATCTTTGTTTTCATCGACAAGATAAAGCCAGAGGTAAGTAAGGGATTTAAAGTTGTTTTGTCTAGTTAGCAAGAACATCTCTACAAGATAAAATAATATTTTTGCTTTAAATCAAATTGGCAACAATTGTGGATCATGCCAAGATCAAGAAAATCAAGAGCCTAACAATGGTGATATCATGTCTATAAAGAGATAACTCAATTTATTACGAATTGTGAGGGTGAATGAATGAAAAGAGGATGCTAAAGAGAAATTGATGAAGAGCAACTTCATACAGTCTCGATTAGTCAAGCTGAGGAAAGAGCTAAATTTTTATACATACACTAAGCAAAAGAGAACATCATCACCGAGTAGAATCAAAGTGGATAAGATCTGGAATTCTGTAAGTATAAGTTGTATATGTGAAGAGATCATACTATTTTAGTTTAACCATTGATTCAGAAAGTCTCTTAACCGAGCGGGATTTAAAGATCCTTTCTATATTGTGATACATTCCAAGGAGTATCAAAAAGTTTGATCATGAAGATAACATGAGGTGCCAGATACCTATTGACAGGCAAAGTGAGTGTTTGATCATGGAAGGTATCATAGAGATGCCCGATATCAAGTGAAAAAATAAAATTTTAAATCCTCTAACAAGGTCACACCTAACAATGTGTTTGTAACCTTTAACAGGGTTGTCTCTTCACCAAGCTCACTTTAGGGGAGTGAAAATTTTGGGTTATGGTCCCAAGTGGGTTCTTCCCTTAATAGGGTTTCCATGTTAAAAATCCATTTGTCAATGTGTTTATGAGTCATTACTTTACTATTTTACATTACACTTAACTTAAATAGATTAATCAGTATACTCTAGATAATTTATTGTCTTTCAGTAAATTAACAGACTGCTATTTAGTAAACATACAGTAGAAGGTTTAACAAATCATTCCGAGCAGTAGTAATTTGATAATAGTATTTGGAGGAATTCATCTTATAGAATTGAAGATAACTAGAGGCTTAATATTGTGGTACTAAGTTTTTGGGTTTATTATTGGATTATTTTTTAGGCCTTTGATTCACCCCCCCTCTCAATTATTACTAATAATTGGTATAAGAGCTTGTGTGCTTAGAAAGGGAGTTTAACAACTCAAGTAAAAGATCACAAGATGAATAGATGAGATGTGCCCAAGTTGAATAAATACAACTTTACATCATGGAAAAGCATAATAAGACTCCACCTATTAGGTATTGGAAATGATATTGTTCAATACTTAGATACTGAATATGTGTTGCCTACGAGACCTCACACTCTTGAGAAATTAAGAGTAACACATGAGCATAACTGCATGATGATAGAACTTGCATCATCACTCTCCAATGCTAAGTTTGAAGATGTCAAAACCTACACCTCTTCAAAGAAAATGTGGGATAAGTTGAAGCTAGTATATGGAGGACATGCCAATGTACTAAGAACAAAGGCAGCCAGCCTAAGAGGGAGGTTTGATGACCTAAGGATGAAAGAAGGAGAAAATATCATTCAGTATAACTATAGAATCAAAGAGGTAGTAAATGCCATCTGAGGAGTTGGAGGTGTACTTGAAGAGGAGACAATGGTAAGTAAAATCTTAAGAACCTTACTACCTATATATGCTATTAGAGTTTCTGCTATTCAAGAAATGAGAGCAGTTGCAAACAATACAGTTATTGTAGATAGTCTGATTGGTAGACTAATTTCATTTGAGATGAATTACTATGACAATAGTGTCTTACCATCTATACAATCTACATTCAAATCTTCTCTAAAGATAAGTAACTCAAGTCATAAACATGTTGTTAGAAATCATAGTGATAGTGATAATGAGGATCAAGGACTTGATGAGATTGAACCACTAATGACTAGAAGATTACAGATAGGAAAAGGTAGATACAAAGGTAAATTACCACTTGTATGTTTCAATTGTAAAGAGGCTGGACACTTTGCTGCAAGATGTCAAACTGAATAAAATATGACAAAGGATATGACAGATCATATGAGAAGAAGTTTGATAGAGGTGATAATAAAGATTGTGAAGCAAACAATAATCTGACAAGAGAGATACCCAAGAATACAAGGACAAAGGGAAGAAATCTTGTTACCTAGCATAGAACAGAGCTGATAAAACTAACACCGAATCAGAAGAAGAAATCAAGATGGTATTTATAGCCATGAAGGATGATTCAGATGAAGATGAAGAAAGGTATGTAGAAAATGCACTCATATCTAAAGTTAGTAAAAAAAATGTTTGGATCATAGATAGTGGCTGCACTCACTATACGACTGGTGATAAACAAAATTTTGAGACTTTTGAATACTATATGGTGGTTCAGTGAGAATGGGAAATGATACACCTTGTCTAGTTGAAGGTAAAGGAAATAAAATGTTGAATAACCTGATAAAATGTGAAAATGCCTACTATGTTAAAGGACTAAATTACAATTTTTTAAGTGTTTCAGAGTTGAACAATTCAGGACATAGAGTAGAATTTGAAAATAAGAAAGAAAAGATCTTCAATGAATTAGGAAGATTGATTGGTACCAGTGAGCAGACAAAAGGTAACCTTTTCTATCTTGATGACACTAACACCACTTTTTTAATACCTAGAAACAAATACATATGGTTGTGGCACAAAATATTGTGTCATGTTAACTTTGAAAACATGATAAAGATAAGAAACAAGAGGAATGTCAGAGGATTACCGAGCATGACGAAGCCCGAGTATATCATGTGCAAAAATTGTCAAAAAGGCAATATGACAAAGTCTAGTTTCAAGAGTAAAACCCATACATCTACTGCAATTCTATAATTAGTCCATACATATATATATGTGGACCCATGAGGACAAAGAGCCACTATGGAGATAGGTATTTTATTCTCTTTGTTGATGATTATTCTAGAATGATGACAATCATGTTCTTAAAAGATAAATCCGAAGCATTTAAGATGTTTAAATGGTATAAAGAAATGGTAGAAAAATAAAGTGAAAAGAAATTGAAATGCTTAAGGTCAGATAGAGGGGGGGAATTTACTTTAGAAGAATTCACTGACTATTACAATGAGCATGGAATTAAAAGACAATTTTCTGAACCAAGAACACCACAGAAAAATGGAATTTCTAAAAGGAGAAACAAATCAATTGTTGACTATGCAAGAACATTCATGATTGACAAAAGCATCACTCAAAATTTTTGGAGGGAAGCTGTCAGTACTGTTGTCTACACACTAAACATAGTACAATTGAAGATGGACGCAAAGAAGACACCCTACGAGCTTTGGTATGGTCATACACCCAATGTAAGTTACTTCAGAATCTTTGGTATTCAATGTTATATATTGATGGATGATAGAAATGGAAAGCTTGAATGAAAAGGTGAAGAAGGTATCTTCCTAGTGTATTCAACCAAAAGCAAGGCTTATAAATCTCTTAACAAGTCATCTAACAAAATCATTGAAAGTGCAAATGTGAAAATAGATGAATTTGCAGAAGAGAATGATAATGAAAGCAATAAGGAACCAGAGGACTACAATAGGTTTTTTATATAGAACCTAACACACTACCCAAGAAATAATGTGTCACTCACGAGCATCAGAACATTGCACCCGAGCATCAAGGTGCAATTACCAAAAAATCAGGATAATCCTCAAGATGATGTTCCAAACAATGGAAATGAGAATGAAGGTCAAGAAGATGATCAAAATGATGAACACTGGGCTGAACCAAAACTTTGCAAGTATGTCAGAAGACATCATCCATAGAAGAAAATCATAGGAGACAAGAAATATGGAACAAGAAAAAGAAGTAAGTCACTAAACACTAGATGTCTACTTTGTGATTTTGAGCCTAAATCTGTTAACACTATACTTGAGAATGAAGAATGGGTCAGTGCTATGAATGAAGAAATAGAACAGATTGAGAAGAACAATACATGGATACTAGTACCAAGACCAGATGATTTAATTTCATCGGTACCAAATGGATATTCAAAAATAAGCTGAATGAGAATTGAGAAGTCACTAGAAATAAAGCAAGGTTAGTATGCAAGGGATATGCACAAGAAGAAGGTATTGATTACGGTGAAACCTTTTCACCCGTTTCTAGAATAGAAGGAGTTATAATATTACTTGCCTATGCTATATTTAAAGGATTCAAGGTATACCAAATGGATGTCAAATCTTCATTCCTAAATGGAATACTAGAAGAAGAGGTATACATTGAACAACCAGAAGGGTGATCCAGACAAGAGAAACATGCTATGCAAACTACATAAGGCCTTGTATGGATTGAAACAAGTACTGAGAGCCTGGTATGAAAAAATTCACTCATATCTCATTAGCATAAAATTTGTTAGAACAAGTGAGAATAACAATCTATACTTAAAAGAAGATATAGATGGTAATATTCTGATTGCTGAAATATTTGTTGATGATATCATTTTTGGGGGAAATGAATTGTTATGAAAATCCTTTGCTAATGAAATGAGCAAGGAATTTGAAATGTCTATGTTTGGAGAGATCAAATTCTTTCTTGGTCTAGAGATTCTTTGACAAGGTGAAGGAATATATATCAGTCAGTCCAAATACATCAAGGAAGTGCTAAAGATAATCAAGATGGAAGATTCCAAACTAGTTGGAACACCTATGGCTACTTGATGTAAGATGAAAAAAGAAGACAAATCGAATGAGGTAAATCATACCTTATATATTTCAATGATTGGAAAGCTAATGTATGTTGTTCATACTAGACCAGATATAGCATATGCAGTTGGAATAGTTGCAATATTCCCTGCTAATCCCAAAGAATCACATATGGTGGCTGTCAAGAGAATTCTGAGATATCTGAAGAAAACTGAGCACTATGGCCTATGGTATAAAAGAGAAGGAAAATTTGAGATACAAGTCTATATAGATGCTGACTGAGATGGAAACATTGATGATCGAAAGAGCACAACTGGAGGATCATTCTTCATGGGTGACATACTTTTCACATGGATCAACAAGAAGCAAGGATGCATCTCTTAGTCTACTGCAGAAGTGGAGTATTTAGCTACTACTACGAATTGCTTCAATATTGCATGGAACAAACAATTGATGAAAGGTATGAATATGAAGACTCTTGAACCATTAATTATCTATTGTGATAAGACTAGTGCAATTAACATTTCTAAGAATCCATTCATGCATGCTAAGACTAAGCATATTGCTATCAAGTATCACTTTTTGAGAGAACAAGTGAAAGAAAAGGAAGTGACACTAGAATATGTCCAATCAAAGGAACAATTAGTTGGCATATTCACCAAGCCATTATCGAAGGATACATTTGAGTACCTGAGACAGAGACTAGGGGTCCAAACCTTGTCTATCAGTCAGTAAGCTGACTAGGAGGTTGCATCACCCTATACCAAATCTGAAAATTAGTAATGTTGATGCAAACACTGAGATGGACAGAAACAGATATATCTGTGCACAATAGGTACAAGTAAGCACCGAACACTAGAGACATTGTATTGTTGATGGATAGGGAAATTCAAGGAATATATTATGCAAAGGGATGGAACATGATATAGACGATTATTTTGTTTGGGATTGTTGTTAAAGAGAGAGATGAATCCATTATCCTATGAAGGGAGAAATGATCATAAAGGGAGAGATGATCTGGGATAGATGATCTCATTGTCATAAAGGGAGAAG
Source organism: Thuja plicata (assembly GCA_018584345.1). Taxonomy (NCBI): domain Eukaryota; kingdom Viridiplantae; phylum Streptophyta; class Pinopsida; order Cupressales; family Cupressaceae; genus Thuja; species Thuja plicata. The sequence goes on along the minus strand of MU224789.1, from coordinate 2,556,840 downwards.
ATTATATCATTATCCATGAAGGTAAAAGTTCTTGCGAATCAAAAAGAAAGAGTTAATCAATATTCTAAGGGAGAGAAATTGATTACATATGAAATATCCATGTAAGGGAGAGAGTTTAGACAAAGAGAAATATTATTGTCAAAAGAAAAAGAGATTATCAAGAAGAGAAATAGTCAAGGTAGAGCACATATCAGAAAAAAGATATCAAATGAGACATCTATCTAGTAAAGAGATTAAAGATTGAAGACAATCATTCTGCATGAAAAAAATCTAATCTATTTGAGCTTAGTGAAAGCCAGAGATTTGTAATATTTTTAATAGGAAATCTTCATGAAACTGTTATATTTCATATTGTATTAGTGATAGTATAGTATGATAATGCAGTATGTTGTCATCAATGCCAAAGGGAGAGATTGATGACATGTAACTAATTGAATATTTGAAGATGTTAAGTTGATCACCAAAATGCAGAAGCATAATGCAAGACATTAAATCAACTAATGGATTGTATTTTCATTGATGTCAACTTGATATAAATCTAATCAGTTATAATCAAAGTGTCAAAGACTTCAGAGACTCAAAGGGAAAAAGATTATGGTTTCAGTAATGCATAAAAGACAAGCATTCACAGTGTGAGTTCAAACACCGAGGGTTTGTGGACACCAATGGACAGAGATCACCAAAATTCAAGTCATAGTGGTACCAGAGAAAGAACATTGATGAGGAGAATCACAAGCATAACCAACGGCCAGAAACATAGTGTAAACTGATAGAGAAGCCCGAGAAGAACTAGAGTGTTGACTGAAGCTATCAAAGAGTTAAACACCAAAATCAAATTGAGTTCAGAAATGATAAAATATATAGCTGGTAAAGCTAAATATGGACATAATTGGTAGTTATCTTTTTTTTTATAGACAAGATAAAGCTAGAGGTAAGTAAGGGATTTAAAGTTGTTTTGTCCAGTTGGAAAGAAGATCTCTGCGAGATAAAACATGTGTTTTGCTTTAAATCAAATTGGTAAGAATTGTGGATCACGCCAAGATCAAGAAAATTAAAAACCTAACAGCGGTGAAATTATGTCTATAAAGAGACAACTAAATTCATTATGAATTTTCATTATGAATTGTGAGGGTGAATGAATGAAAAGAGGATGCTAAAGAGAAACTGATGAAGATAAACTTCATACAATCCTGATCAATCAAACTGAGGAAAGAGCTAAAGTTTTATGTGGACACTGAGAAACAAAGCACAACATCACCGAGAATAATCAAAGTGGAGAAAAGGTATAAACATAGATATATTGATAAGATAGTTTTATGAGATTACAATAGATCTAAAAATCTACAAGTATAAGTTGTATATGTAAATAGATAATATTGTTTTAGTTTAACCATTGATTCATAAAGTCTCTTAACCGAGCGGGATTTAAAGATCATTTCTACATTGAGATACATCCCAAGGAGTATCAAAATTTTGATCATGAAGATAGCATGAGATGCCAGATACCTATTGACAGGCCAAGTGAGTGTTCAATCAAGGTAGGTGGCATAGAGATGCCTGATATCAAGTGACAGACTAAACTTTTAAATCCTTTAACAAGGTCACACCTAACAGTGTGTTTGTAACCTTTAACAGGGTTGGCTCTTCACCGAGCTCACTTCATAAGGGTGAAAATTCTGGGTTACCGTTCCCAAGTGGTTTTTCCCCTTAACATGGTTTCCACATTAAAAGTCCATCTGTCAATGTGTTTATGAGTCATTACTTTAGTGTTTTTCATTACACGTAACTTAATTGGATTGATAGGTATACTCTAGATAATATACTATCTTTCAATAAATTAACAAACTGCTATTCAGTAAACATACAGTACAAGGCTTAACAAAGCATTCCGAGCAGTAGTAATTTGATAATAGTATTTGGAGGCATTCATCTTATAGGACTGAAGATAACTAGAGGCTTAATATTATGGTACTAAGTTTTTGGGTTGATTATTGGATTATTTTTTTAGGCCACTGATTCACCCCCAGCCCTCTCAGTTATTACTAACACAGTATTATACTTCATCTATGAAAACACTAAGAACTTCCCAATTAGATGAATATGAAACCATAGTACCTTTAGATGGAAGATTAGAATACTTGTAAAATTTTAGCATAAGTATGACAAAAGAAAATTTAGAGAAAAAAGGCTTTTGAACAAGAGTGAGTAGTTGATCTAATGATGGAAAAATGTCAACTCTTAGATTTAGCTATAAAAACTTAAAAAAAATAAAACTCTTAGGTGTGTGAGAGAAAGTATATTAAAAATACAAATAAATAATTTTAACTCATTTGCATGTCCTAGGCTAAATAAATAATTAATCTGCAATGTGTACTATAAAGAGTTAGGACTATCTAGAATAAATGCACTAGTTTTTTTCTTTTTAAATAAATAAATTTACTTGACTTGTGTATAAAATAGGAATATGTAATGTCATATATTTATAAATGATTAATTGGTTGTAAGAACAGTGCAGGAGCACTTAGGCGGGCTAGTTGATACAATGTAACCAAGGGCTTCTGCTATGTTTTGGCTTGTAGTGGTTCTAGCCAAACCACTAGGTGAATAAAGGGACCAAAATTCCTAGTGTGTGGAGTGTTAAGTAGGAGGATGTGTCTTGTTAGCTCCTTAGAGACCTTTGTGTCCATTTAGGTCCAATTAGGGGTTTTTGGTATTTCATGGCCAAATGAATCAAAGCAGAGAATAGAGGTCCTATTTTGATGTTATTTTATCCTAATTAGTGGTTTGGACAAATTTGGACAAGGTTAGACCAATTTTGGATAGCATATCCAAAAAGTTACAAAAGTTATGAATGTTGTCATTGACAACATTGACAACATTTATGACAAGAATGCAACTTCGAGGAATTTAGTTCCCTAACAATATGAAATCAGTTTTCTAGTGTTTGGGTCAACTATTTACGACCATCCTTGAGCTTTTTGTAGGGTTGGCATTTTGAAGTCACAATGTGTACAGACTATGAATTTGATATACAGTTACAGTTTTTGTGTTTTGGAGTGATCAAAGTGTTTAATGGATTTAAGGAAAATTTTTGAGTATTAATTTGAGTAATGTAGGTTTATTTAAGACTTTGTGTGTTAGCTTATTGGATTCAATAGTTTTATTTTCTTGTTAAAATTCTTTTGTTTTCAGCACTCTCGATGTCCTGAACTAGGCACTGTGAACAAATGGGGTCATAAGTCCATTTTCCACTGTGGCACTTGCACAGGATCTTGGATTATGGAAGGTGACTCCATGTATATTGTGTACAGTGAAGGAGGGGCCTAGGAAATTATTGCAGCCAATTTTAAAGAGATGCCCGAGGTGAGCCAAAGTGGCATGGCTAGGGATCACTAGTGATCGCAGAGCTTGCTAGAGGGTTTGAATGCATCAATAGCTTCAATCAGTGGATGTGGGAAGGTAGGTGAGTTAGTGAAGGATCCTCAACTTAGAGGATAAGTGTCGATAATTTTTTTTGTTAGCCAAGAAGATCCATTTCTTGTGCAGACAGTGGCAAAGACCTAAAACTCTGGATTTTAGGCATGGATATAAGAGGTACTGTACAGACACCTCTAAGAGACAAGACCTAGAAAAGCCTTATGTTCTTGAAAAAAAGGTATCAGGATATGGATTTTATTTTCATATTTGTTTGGAGGTTTTAATATTTATTACAGAGAATGGGCCTAATTAGGCCTAAAGCTTGTAGCCCTCTTTTGGGTGAATTTGCCTTGGAATTTGGATCTCATTTAGGGTTACACTTCCAAGGAACATTATGGAAATTGAAATTGGTTCTATTAACAATCTTGGAGACCACCTTTCCATTTGGGAATGTTTACGATCGATTTGGATCAAATTGTGTAGATAAGGCAAGAATGACCAATTTGAGTCTAGGAGAGAGCATGAAGAGTTTGGATTCTACCTTGTTGGTGTTCACTAGTTGAAATTGTTAGGTTCTTGTGAGAAGAAACCTAAGGAGCCTAGGGTTAGTGAAAGAACCCTAGTAGGTCAAGAGATTGCCTTAGGAGACCCTAGAAGAATCTAGGGGAAGCAAGACTAGTGGTACATCACAGTGGTATCAGAGGAAGTTGAGAAACTTGGGAAGTTTTGTATATGTCAGAAGTGGAATCTAGTGGTTCTACAAAGATGGTGACAAATGAAGAATTAGACAAGGACATGGAAGAGAAAAAGGAGAAAAATAGACTCCTTGAGAGTACCTTGGAAGCAATGAGGTTGAAGATGGAAGAACTAGCAGATGTTGCTAGGAAGAAAGACTTTGAAGCTGAAACCAGTAGTAGGGGTAAGAAAAAAATTGAAGAGGAAGACTTCATCCCTGAACTAGACCCAATGTTGAATGAGGAACCTTTCTTAAAATCCATAAAGGCATTAAGTGCCAAGGTTTCTGAAGGAATAACCTTGTTTGGAGGAAAGACAGAGATTGAAACAGTCATGGACTGGATTGAAGCAATGGAAAATCACTTCAAGTGTGAGGGTATATCTGAAGTCCAAAAGATCAAAGTGGACAAGTCTAGACTCAGAGGGTCAGCCTTGACTTCATGGAAATACCTTCAAGATGAGAGGGTGAGCATGGGAAAGAAACCAATATTAAATTGGAATGCCATGGAAACTAAGTTGAAGGAGAGCTTTCTTTTAGATGATTATGAGATCCAACTTCATAGGAAAAGACAAAACTTGAAACAGAAAGACCTAGATGTGGCCTCATTTACTAAGGAATTCCAGAGATTGTATCTAAGGTCTAAATTGTAGGAAGAAGAGTCAATCAAATTTGCTAGATACTTGGGTGCATTGAAGTGGAACATCCAAGAGGAGATTAGCCTATGGACACCTACTACAATTCAAAAGTGTCATCAATTGGATATAAGAGTGGAAGAAAAGAATAAGAAGAAAGGGGATTCTAGCTTCAAGAATAACAACAATAAAGGGGTCAAAGAGGAGGCTACCAAGGTAGGGGTAGTGAACAAAGGTCACAAGGAGAGAATAAGTTGGCAGAGAAGCCGACTGAAAGCAGTTCAAGAGGAGGCTATACGAGAGGCAGGGGTAATCATGGTGGTTCTAACACTGGAAGAGGAGGTAGGAGTAGTTCTTGTTTTTCAAGCATGAAATTTTATTATTGTGGACAATTAGGCCATCCAGCCTATAGATGTCTAGACAAACCTTTTGTAGAAAATAATGACAAGAGGATAGCATATACACACGAAGACACTTCAAGTGTCAAAAGCCCTGAAATAGACCATCTAGATTTAGAGATGGGTGGGAATTTGATGTTCAGGATAGTGTTGATAAAGAAGCTAATAAAAGATGAGCCCAAGCATAGGAGAGGTCTATTTAGAATAAGATGTAAGGTCTTAGGAAAAGTCTGTAAAGTGATAGTGGACTCTGGTTCAACTAACAATATCATTTCAGAAGAGGTAGTGGTGAAACTTAAGCTAGCCAAGATAATCCATGTGAACCCCTATAAGGTGACACGGCTCAACAAGGGCCAACGTGTGCTGGTCAATGAGGAAACATGGGTAGAGTTCCCAATAGCAGGGTACAAGGAAAAATTGCTTTGTGACATCCTACCAGTGGATGCTTGCCATTTACTACTTGGAAGGCCTTTGAAATTTGATAATGGGGTAGTATATGATGGGTAGGAGAATTCCATAACCTTCAAGAAAGGAGGGAAGACTTTCAAAATTCAGTCTTTGCTAGAGGATGAAGAGACACAAAGTAGAACTCCTAATATTATGTTATGCAGTGGTAAGGAGTTTGTAAATGACATCAAGGATGATGAGGGGGATGGTTATGCCATTGTGCTAAGACCTGAGGAGGAGGAACAATCAGTGAAGGAGCCATTACCAACAGAGGTGCAAGAATTGCTTGAGAAGTACAAGGACATTATGGGTGATGGTACTCATGCAACCCTACCACCTAAGAGGGTGATAAGTCATCAAATAGAATTTGTTCCAAGGGCATCCCTTCCCAATAAAGTAGCAGACAAGCTTACTCCAGATTAGAACTTTGAAGTAGCTAGGCAAGTACAAGAACTCTTGGATCAAGGCTTGATCAAGAAGATTATTAGCCCTTGTGTAGACACAGTTGTTTTGGCATCCAAGAAGGGAGGAAAATGGAGGCTTTGCACAGATTCAAGGGAAATAAAAATAATCACAATAAGGTATAGGTTCCCTATATCTAGGATAGAGGATCCCATGGATTGCCTAGGAGGGGCAATGTACTTTACAAAACTGGACTTGAAGAGTGGTTATCAAAAAATAAGGGTGAAGGAAGGTGATGAATGGAAAATGGCATTCAAGACCACAGATGGGTTATATGAGTGGCTTGTGTTTCCATTTGGCCTCTCTAATGCTCCGAGCAGAGTCATGAGGCTCATGAATGAGGTGCTCAAGGACTTGACAGGAAAGTTTGTGGTCGTATATCTTGACTATATACTCATATTTAGTAAGATAAGAGAGGAGCATATCATACATGTAGAGGCAGTATTGAAAAGGTTGCATGAGGAGAAATTGGCTATCAACCTTGAGAAGTGTGAGTTCTTCAAACAAGAACTAGTGTAATTGGGCTTTGTAGTGTCCAAGGGGTCTTTGAAGATGGAAAAAGATAAACTTGTTGCTATCCTAAACTGGCCTCCACCTACCACAGCCACAGAGGTAAGGAGTTTCCATGGCCTTGCCAAATTTTATAGGAATTTTATTAGAAATTTCAGTGGGATATGTGCACCATTGATGGAAAACAGGAAAGAGCCCATTTGAGGTTGTTTATATCATGCACCCTAGGGGTGTTTGTGAGCTCAAGGATCTTAGTGGAATGGAGTACATAAGTGACCATGTAGAGGACTTCACCCATACCATGAAAGAGATCCAAGATCAAGTCAAGAAGTAGATCCAAGACAGTCAACATAAGTTGAAAGCCAAAGTTGATGAGAAGGGGAAAGATGTTCAGTTTGAAGTGGGTGACTATGTCATGGTTCAATTGAACAAATCAAGGCTACAAAAGGGTGTCCCTACAAAGCTTTAGATGAAAAGAGTGGGCAGTTGCAAAATATTGGCAAAATATGTGGCTAATGCCTATAAAGTGGACTTACCTTCAAACTTGAGCATATCTTCAGTGTTTAATGTTCAAGATTTGATCCAGTTTAGAGGGCAGCTAGATGAGGCAAATCCACATAGTTAGGGGGTCAGTGATGATTTGGAGGTTGTTGTCTTACCTCCAAATTTTTAGATGATAGACGACAAAGTTTTGGAATCTCATGTTAAGAAGACTACTAGACACAAGGTCTACATAGAACATTTGATTCAGTGGAAGGATAGACCCGAGTTAGAGGCCTCATGGATTTTAGAGATAGATTTCAGTAAGGTGGGCATCTCAAAGGATCTACTGTCCACAAGAGTGACATAGCTTTTCCTTTTGGGGGAGTATAGTGCAGGAACACCTAGGTGGGCTAGTTGATGCAATGTAACCTAGGGTTTCTTCTATATTTTGGCTTGTAGTGGTTCTAGCCAGGCCACAAGGTGAATAAAGGGACCAAGAGTCCTAGTGCATGGAGTGTTAAGTAGGAGGATGTGTCTTGTTAGGTCCTTAGAGACCTTTGTGTCCATTTAGGTCCAATTAGGGGTTTTTGGTATTTCATGGAAAAATGAGTCAAAGAAGAGACTAGAGGTGTTATTTTGATGTTATTTTATCCTAATTAGTGGTTTGGACAACTTGGGACAAGGTTAGACCAAGTTTGGATACCATATCCAAAAAGTTGCAATCATTTTCAATGTTGTCATTGACAACATTGACAATATTTATGACAAGAATGCAACTTTGAGGAATTTAGTTCCCTAACTGTCTGAAATCAGTTTTCTAGTGTTTGGGTCAACTATTTAAGACCATCCTCAATCTTTTTGCAGGGTTCACATTTTGAAGTCACATTGTGTATGGACTGTGAATTTGATATATAGTTACAGTTTTTGTGTTTTGGAGTGATCAGAGTGTTTAATGGATTGAAGGAACTTCTGTGAGCATTGATTTGAGTAATGTAGGTTTATTGAAGACTTTTGTGCGGTGTTAGTTTGTTGGATTCAATAATTTTAGTTTCTTGTTTTAATTCTTTTGTTTTCAACGTTGTCGTAGTCCTAAACTAGGCACTGTGAACAAATGGGGTCACAAGTCCATTTTCAACTGTAGAACTTGCATGAGATCTTGGATTATGGAAGGTGACTCCATGTACATTGTGTATAGTGAAGGAGGGGCCCAGGAAGTTATGGAAGCCAATTTTAAAGTGATTCCCTAGGAAAGCTAGAGTGGCATGGTTAGGGATCACTAGTGATTGCAGAGCTTGCTAGAGGGATTGAAAGCATTCATAGCTTCAATCAGTGGATGTGGGAAGGTAGGCGAGTCAGTGAAACATCCTCAACTCAGAGAATAAGTTTGGAGAAGCTGTTTTGTTTGCCAAAAAGATCCATTTCTTGTGCAGACAGTGGCAAAGACCTAAAACAAAAAAAAGGGCTTAATTAGGCCTAAAGCTTGTAGCCCTCTTTTGGGTGAATTTGACTTGGAATTTGGAACTCGTTAAGGGTTACACTTCCAAGCAAGGTTGTTGACATTGAAATTGGTCCTCTTAACAATCTTGGAGACCACCTTTCCATTTCAAAATGTTTGGGATCCATTTGGATCAAATTGTGCATATGGGGCAAGAATGACCAATTTCGGTCTAGGGGAGAGCATGAAGAGTTTGGATTCTACCTTGGTGGTGTTCACTAGTTGAAAGTGTTAGGTTCTTGTGAGAAGAAACCTAAGGAGCCTAGGGTTAGTGAAAGAACCCTAGTAGGTCAGGAGATTGGCCTAGGAGACCCTAGAAGAAGCTAGGGGAATCAAGACTAGTGCTACATCAAAGAACTTAAATACAAAAATTTGAATTTCTAAATTAGATGTTCAATGCTTGGTTTATTTATCAAATTAGGGATTTGAATCTAACATGTGTTTAAAACAAAATTTGCTTAATAGATCAAAGATCTCGTAATTTCATGTCTAAGACTATTCACCTTGATGTTTGTGACCTATAAAAATAAACTAGTGATGTTTTGACATATTTTTGGGTGTATTCTAGGTAAAGTGTTTTACTATGGTCAAACAACGATAATATTGATTTGATATTTTGAAAATGAAAAAAAAGGTCATGTTTAAATTGTGAAATATTCATGTAGATAATAAACGATATAGACATACTTTTTATTATTCTCTTTTTATTTGTAGATGTTCCATCCTATGAAAATATTTAGGATTACATTTTAAATACAACTTCATAAGATACGACTAAACATTTACTGCTTCTAATTGACATAGTAGTTAGTTTAAAAAGTTAACTTAAATTATAATTTTAATTTAAACTTGAAATTTGTAATAATTTAGATCATATTTATAAATTAGTGAATTAAAAAATACTAATTTAAACCCAAACAAAAATAGACAAATAAAAAAAATGCCTATGAGAAACAATTAATAATAATATTATATTAACATTAAAATATATATTCACTTGTATGCAAACCTCGTGTCATCTATATATTATAATTTATCTATAACATAAAACTGAATTATAGTGATGCATCTATTGAATTAAAATAAATTCAAACAACCATAAATACTTTGAGATATATTAAATGTTATTTTACTTTGGAAACAGCAATACGAACGTAGCGTGACATTAGAAGTCAGGGAACTTATTCGTTGGACAAAGCGCACAAAATAATATAAAATTGTACCAGTCATTCTTTGCTCTTTTTTGACCAGAAAAGTCAATGACAATTTCACACAACCATTGTACTTCGATTGGAATCCTTGGGAGTTCTTGTATTCTGTGAATCTTTTTTTAACTTATTCCCCCATGTCATTAGCCTCTCAAATTAAAGAAAGAATGGTGCTCTGCGAAGAGTAATAGCTAAGTAAGCGGTAAAGAATGCACCTGTAATTAAATATTAACCACCTGCAATTTATATTGTTTTCAGCCACCTATCATGAGCGCAATGAGAACAATTCGATGCATAGTTATCTCAACGGTACCATTAGTTAATTTATGCATTTTATTCCGAATTCGCAACTAAACTAAACACATTTATTTACTAAAGAAACAAGAGTTTGCAGACACCTTGTTCAAAGTCTGCTTCTGTAGCAGACAACAGAACATTTTTAAAAGTTGATCTACGAACAGATCCATATGCTGGGGGAATAATTTGATTTATGCTTCTCTCAATACATTCATTTGAAAGGCCCAGGGGTTAAAGTCACAATGAGTTTACAAGATTGTCTGCTCTTGTGGTATTCCCTATATAGGGGAAACAGGGCGTTCGATTTGCACCAGAATCAAAGAGCACAGTGCATATATTAAACATGAGCGGACTCTCAAATCAGCTCTAGCCGACCATTCCTCTTCCACCAAACACCATATTTGTCTTGAGAACACCCGTGTCTTATGCAAAGAAGACAACTTCTTCAAAAGAAAACTTTTGGAAGCCATTGAAATCCTGTATCACCCAACCAACCTTAACCGTGATGATGGCTGGAATGTTAGTGTTTCTTGGCGTCCTCTTTTATCCAATCTTCGCTAATCTTTTTCTTCTCTCACTTTCTCTTTTTTTGCTCCCCCAGCTTGTGCTCCTCTCTTTCCCCCCTCCTTTTCTTTTTTTGCCCCTTCTCCCATTCC
>MU224789.1:2494854-2511201 GCA_018584345.1 Thuja plicata | reverse complement strand
TAAGGTGATTATCCAAGAGGAACCAGCCTAGAATCTGGAGGTCTCATCTCGGTTAGCAGAGGTCCCACAACCTTGAGATGATTCCCTTGTTATACTGGATTATCAAGACCAAGAGAGCTTGAGATCACAGGCGCAAATTCAGTGTATAACAACAACTACATATTTTGCTTCTACAGTTGATTGAGATATACATCCTTTCTTTTTAATTATCCATGTGACAAGGCTATCACCCACAAAGAATGCTCCTCATGCAGTGATCTTTGTATCATCTATATTTCCAACCCAATCAGCATTAGTGTAAACTTGTAGCTCAAATTTGCCTTCTTTATTTTACCACAAACCATAGTCTTCAGTATTCTTCAGATATCTCAAAATTATTTTAACAACAGTCATGTGTGATTCCTTAGGGTTAGAAGAGAATCTTGCAACTGTACCAAATGCATGTTCTATATCAGGTCTAGTGTGCACAACATACATTTGTTTACCAATCACAGATTTGTATAAGGTCTGATTTACCTCGGTTGACTTGTCTGCCTTTGTCAATTTGTATCCAGTTGCCATAGGTGTTCCAACTAGTTTGGAGTCCTCCATCTTGAATATATTTAGAATTTATTTGATGTATTTGGATTGTGTGATGTAGATACCTTCATCATGTTTTAGAATCTGTAGACCAAGAAAAAATTAGATCTCTCCAAACATTGACATTTCAAATTCTTTTCTCATTTCATCAGCAAATGAATTGCATAGCATATTATTACCTCTAAATATGATATCCAACAAATATCTCAGCAATAAAATCTTTATCATCAGTATCTCCTTTCAAATATAGATTACTGTTGTCACTTTTTCTAACAAATCCAATACTAATGAGGTAAGACTGAAGTCTTTCATACCATGCTCTCAGTGCTTATTTCAATCCATACAAGGCTTTATGTAGTTTACAAACCATGTTCCTCTTATTAGGATCAACAAAACCTTCAGGTTGTTCAATGTATACCTTCTCTTCTAGTATTCCATTCAAAAATGCAAATTTACCATCCATTTGGTATACTTTGAATCCTTTAAAAGAAGCATAAGAAAGTAGATTTCTTAATCCTTCTAGTCTAGCAACATGTGAAAAGGTTTCTCCATAGTCAATACCTTCTTCTTGTGCATACCCTTTGCATACCAGTCTTTCTTTGTTCCTTGTGACTTCTCCATTCTCATTAAGTTTGTTTTTGAAAATCCATTTGGTGCCAATGACATTTTTGTCACTCGGTCTAGGTACTAATGCCCATGTTTTATTCTTGTCAATTGTTCAATCTCTTCATTCAACTCACTAACCCATTTTTTATTCTCAAGTGTAGCATTAACATATTTAGGGTCAAAATCACAAATCAAACATCTATTGTTAAGTGACTTACTTCTTGTTCCCATTCCTGCTCTTTTTTCCCCAATGATCTTGTCCTGTGGATTGTGTCTTCTAACACATTTAGTAAGTACAGGTTTAGATATCTATTCTTGATTTTGATCTTCATCGCTCAGTTCAACATTGTGAGCATTTTCCTGATTCTCGGTGTGTGCAGCCTATTGCTCAGTTGCATTGTTCTGTCCCTTGGGCAAGGTGTTAGGTTCTTCAATGTAGACAAATTTGTTGTAATATTTGGGTTCTTTTTTTCTTTCCTTATAATTTTTCTTAGCAAATTCATGCACTTTAACGTTTTCACTTTCAATGATTTTGATAGAAGATTTGTTTAGACATTTATAAGTTTTTATTTTAGTAGAATATCCTAGAAATATTCCTTCATGACTTTTAGATTGAAGTTTCCCATTTATATCATCTTTCAGTATATAACATTGACTTCCAAAAATTCTAAAGTAACTCACATTTGATGTGTATCCATACCATAGCTCATAAGGTGTCTTATTTTTGTCTTTCTTCAATTGAACTTGGTTTAGTGTATAGATAGTAGTACTTACAACTTCTCTCCAGAATGTTTGTGTGATGCCTTTTTCAATCATTAGTGTTTTGGCACAATCAATAAATGATCTATTCTTCTTTTGTGCAATCCCATGCTCATTACAAAAGTTAGTGAATTCATCATAAATAAATTCTCCTCCTCTATCTGATCTTAAAAATTTCAGTCATTTTCCACTTTGTTTTTCAACTTTAGCTTTATACCATTTGAACATCTTAAATGCTTCATATTTGTCTTTTAAGAACATGACAATCATCATCCTAGAACAGTCATCAATAAATAGAATAAAGTTTCTATCACCATAATAGCTCTTTCTTCTTTTTGGTCCACATAAGTCAGTATGGACTAGCTCTAGAATAGCATTAGATGTGTAGGTTTTTCTCTTGAAACTAGACTAAATGTCATTTTTCCTATTTGACAATTCTTGCACATAACATGGTCGAGCTTTGAAATACTTGGTAAGCCTCTCACTTTTCTTTTCTTACTTATCTTAACCATGTTGTCAAAATTCACATGACATAAGATTTTATGACACAACAAAACATCTTCTTTTCTAGCCACTAAACAAGTGGTCTCAATATCATCAAGATATAATATAGTAACTTTTGTTTGTTCACCAGTACTGATAAAATTTCCTTTTCCATTATAGATCATTGCCTTTTTGTTCTCAAATGCAACTCGGTATCCTATGTTGTTAAACTATGAAAGACTCAATAAATTATAGTTAATTCCTTTCACCCAATATGCATTTTCACATCTTATCAGATTTTTCAACATGATGGTACCTTTTCCTTCAACTTGGTAAGGTGAGTCATTACCCATCCTAACTGATCCACCATTATAATATTCAAAATTTTTAAAATTTTCTTTATCTCCAGTCATGTGATGAGTACAACCACTATCAATAATCCAAACATCATTTTTGCTAACTTTAGATATGAGTGTTATTTCAACATACCTTTCTTCTTTGTCTGAATCATCCTTCGTAGAAACAAATACTACCTCAATTTCTTCATCAGAATTAGTATTAGAATTTTCAACTTTGCTCTCAACTAGGTAACAAGCCTTATTTACTTTATCCTTGTAATCTCAGTTATCTCTTCTGTCAGAGTGTCATTTTCTTCTATATTCTCGGTCATCAATTCTATCATATTTCTTTTCTTGAGATCTATCATTGTCTCTTTCATCCTTTCTCTTGTTAGGGGATCTAGCAACAAAATGTCTAATTTATTTGTAATTAAAATAGACCAATGGTAATTTACCTTTATATCTTCCTTTACCTCTATGTAATATCCTAGCCATTAGTGCTTCAAGTTCATCAAGTTCTTTTTCACCACTATCACTATCACTATCATTTATCATAGTCTGTTTGTTGCTAGATTTTCTTATTTTCATAGAAGACTTGAATGCAAACTCAATAGTAGGTAAGACACTATTGTCATAGTTGTTTATCTCAAATTAAATATGTCTACCAGTCAAACTATCAAGAGTAACATTGTTACTAGTTACTGATCTCATTTCTTGAATTGCATATACTCTAATAGCATAAAAATGTAGTAAGGTTATTAGAATTTTACTTACAAATTTTTCTTCCTCAAGTAATCCTACTCCATGGATAGCATTAACAATTTTTTTGATTCTGTCACTATACTAAGTGATTTTATCTCCTTCTTCATTCTCAGGTCATAAAGATTTCCTCTTAGGCTTTCATATTTAACTCTAAGCACATTTGCATCTCCTCCATATAATAGCTGGAGTTTTTCCGACATTTTCTCTGTAGAGGTGCATGATTTCACATCTTCAAGTTCAGCATCGATTTGTGAAGAAGCAAGTTCTATCATCATAGAGTTGTGTTCATGTTTCTCTCTCAATTGATCAATGGTCAGAGGTCTAGTAGGTGCAACTTATTCAATATCCAAGTGTTGTGTAACATAATTTCCAATACCAGATAAATGAAGTCTTATCCTACTTTTCCATGATGCAAAGTTGTCCTTGTTCAACTTAGGTACATCCCTTTTACTCATCTTTTGGTCTTTTTCTTAAGTCACTTTAAAATTTTCTTCCAAGCACCAAAGCTCTGATACCAATTGTTAGAATAAGTGTGAGAGGGGGGGGGGGTTAATCAATGGTCTTAAAAATAATTCCAAAAGATCCAACCAAAAAATTATATCTCAAATATAATACTCTCAGTTATCTTATAGTCCCCAATCATCAAGATATATGCCATAAATAATTCTAACATATATAAACTGCTCGGTAAGATATATTGTTTATCTCTTCTAGACTTTATCGAGTAGTAGAAAATAAACTTAAAGTTAACTAACGAATGCAGTTTCAATAATGTGTAAAGAAAAATATCAATGTGATGAAACATATACACATTTGACACGGATTTTTAATGTGGAAACCTAATATGGGAAAAACCACCTGGGACCGTCAACCCAAAATATTTTCACTCTTCTGAAGGGAGCTCAGTGAAGATCCAACCTTGTTAAAGGTTACAATACACGTTGTTAAGTGCTACCTTGTTAGAGGATTTAAAACTAACAGTTTGTCTTTTGACCTAGCACTCACTATGTTGTCAAAATGAAAACCTTTGATACTCTTGAGTATCTCAATACAATAAGGAATGTTAAATTCAACTTAGTTAAGATATTTTCTGAATCAATGGTTAAACAGATATAATAAATGATATGTTCAAAATACAACTTTAATTTGCAAATATTTAGATCTATTGTTATTCCAATAATACCTCTCTAATCAATATACACTTCAGCTCCTTTTCTTTCTTTCTTTCTTCTGTTCAGTGAATTCTCTTTCCTTAGTTGCTCAGTGTCTACAGAATTCCTTGGCTCTGTTCTTTAGCTTGTATGATCATATCAAAGAGGAACCAACCTATAATCCAAAAGTTTCACTTCAGTTAGCATAGGTCTCACAACCAAAAAGACATGAATCAAAATATAATGACTAAGAATTAGCATGAAATCCCTGAGTTAGGACAAGTACAACTTCTTAGATAGGTTTGTAAAAAGTGTTTCATAGAGAGGTCTGAAATGGAAAGAGAAGATTCAAGGAAAGAGAAGATTTCACAAACAATAGCATATTCAAAGAGTTGGAAACATGCTGAGAATTGTAAAAAAAACATCCACTCTAATAAATAGGCACAGGAAATAGACAAGATGACAAGGAATGAACAAAATTCACAAAATTAATCATCCACAATAGCACACAAAGATGCAAAAAAATAAAGAAAACTTAGAATAACTCACAAACTTCTTCAATACTCAGCTAATATATAATGCTTTAGAAAGAATCCCAAAAAATCATGAAAACCCAAGACCAAGAAAAATGCCACAGAAAGTCCTCAATGAGACATTACAAACAAATGAAAACTTGGGGGAAGAGAGAATGTCATAGAAAGTCTTGCATAAGATGTAAAAACTACTTCCAGAAGCACTCAAAACCACAATAGGTGTATAATAATCATGCTCAAGGCCTTTCTTGGGAGTCAATCCATTCGATCAGCTTAGGGAAGAATTAGGGTTATAATAGATATTACTAAATAATGCAAAAACCCTAAAACAATCTTGTCTGTCTATTGATGCACTTAGGAAATATTTGTGATGATCAGATTAGCCTTGAAAATATCCCATGACTGTAAATTCGAGTAGATAGATTAGCTTGATCTATCTACCCTCTCAACAAGTTGGAAAACATCACCACCGCTATGAAAACTCTGAGAATTACATTTGAATATTCAAATTTAAATGCAAATCATCACAGGTGGTACATAAATACCCAATCGACAGCCAGGTTAGATCCTTTAACAACTTCAAAACATAGTCATCGATCCCTTTTAAGTTACTCCCGAGCACATGATCTGATCTACCACGTGACACACAGGCACGATGCCTCAAACATTAATTATCTTTATCTTCACCTTTGAGGGATAGTGCTCACTATCTGATCTTCACAAACTTTCTTTATGTTTAACTTACCCTCAGCCCTAACCTTAGATTTGACTTGGACATGCCTCAAGAGGGCACATTGCCTTGAAGAATAAAAACCTTCATCTTTGTCATCGAGGCTTTATGCCTGTCGTTAGATCTTCATTAAGTTACCGTGTCTTTACTACTTTTAACCCAGGACCCATGACATCATCAGTTCCAGATGTCACTATGGCCCAATGCCTTAATCCATAAATATCAATCACTTTTCTTTAAGCCTTTACACCATCCACACGATCAAATAGAACCTGATCAAAGATTACCTTACCTTATGACCTCAACCTGGCTTGGCATGGATACTAGGAATGATAGTGCAATGCCTTAATGGATATCCATCATGCATATTTTATTTAAGGAATAACTGATAAGGCTAAATTATTGCCTTTGTTTTGTATAATTTTAATACTCTGTTCTAGTTTTTCTCAAAACATTTGAGAGTCTAACCAGTCAAAAAAACTTGTGATAAAGTCCAGAAAAAACTGATGAACCATGGGTAGATGTTTGTGACATATTTTGCTAATATTATACATATAGTCTAGTATTTCATAAAACCATCAGAATCTATGTTCTAATATCTGGATATTTAATTTGATTAAGCTTGTTGCATGAATATTTTTGTATCATAACTAACTTGACAGGAGAGAAAGCAGCTAGAGAGTGGTTGACAGCATTCAAAGAGGACTGTTGAGGACCAGCTATGGTGGAGTGATCATTACAGCACAAGGAAACATGGCTGCTACAATGGAGAAATTATTCCAGGATGTGGGGATGTCATGTGCCTATATTCCCTCTGCACTTCATTATGTTGAATTGGTCACCCGAGCTTTACTACCCACGCCATCTTCTTCTCTGGCATGTTTTCAGCAAGATAGTTTCTTTTTTGTTTTTGTAATAAATGTTTGATCCTCTATATATAGGGATTGGACTGTTAGTTTGAGGTTAGCTAGAACAAAATAGAGACAGAAGTTTTTGGAAGAAAATTGATATACAGTAATCTATTTCAAGTTCCACGTATTGTTTCTATGTAATGAGTTTTTGAAATGCAATGAAATATTTCTTGGTTTACATTCTATGTTCATAGTTTAGTAGAAACTGACCAAGGGGGCCCACTTGGGAGGTCAAATATGTTATAATAGAATAGATTTTATTTCTAACATTTCCAGCATTTCTAGTATTTTAGATAGAAGTTACAATTTCTTCCTGCAGCATCGCAACTTGTCAGTGTTCCTGTAGCATCTGCAAGAATAGTTATAATGGATGTTTTAGGTTGAAATCATAGGTTTCAGTAGATTTGCAATTTATAGCATTCATTCCAGTAAGAAGATAAATGTATTCTTTTCCTGTAGCACTAGTGTAGGTTTCTTTTATGCATTTTTACCTTCCTACAGCATAAGCAGAATGACTCCTTAAGGAACCTAGTGCACATATCGTGCCGACCATTTCAAGTATACGTATCTGGGTTGACAAGTTAAATGCACCTCATAATGGGAAAATTAGTCCTTATATTGAATGAACCATTCCTAAGAAAGGCCTTGAGCATGATTATTATACACCTATTGTGAGGCGGTTCATTTTTGGCGCTATTGCCAAGGATGGTGTCAAGCTAGGAACATTTTGGAGTCATTTTTTAATTCCTAGATTAGTTTTTAGATTTTTCTCTCTAAAAATTGCTTCACAAGCATGAATGATTCAATTGTATGCATTGAAGAGAAAGGTGACAAGATGAATATGGAAGATTTATCCCAGCAGAGCCTGCTAATTTGAATAAGGAAGTTGAAGAAGTTGAGTTACCCTTTGAGGATGCAAGCCCCAACTTTCCTGTAGCATCTTCCTCTAGAGCAGAACCATTTGATGTAAGTGGCTTTTGACCTTTTGCAGAAATCTTGGCCATATTTCTAGATAATTCTAGCCCAAATCCACCTAATGTTAACAATCTAGTAGCCAATGCTCCTTTCCAGTAGCAACCACATAATCAAATACCTCCAGTAATGGCACATCCTACTTTTCCATTTCCTCTCCCAAGCCTTATAAACAATGCTAATCTCAAGAATATACCCACAGCTTCTCTTTCAAAGTTTTATGGACTTATAAATGAGGGTCCTGACACTTTCTTGTTTGAGTTTGACATACTGTGTCAAAGTTTTGACTATAATACTGATGCTCATAAGCTCAAGTAGTTTCCTGCAACATTGAAAGAGTTAGCATTACGATGGTTCATGGGCTTAGGAGCCAATGCAGTAGGTACCTGGGATGAGATGCAGACGTTGTTTCTGCATAAATATAAAGATTATTGCAAAGGCAGTGGCCCAAAAGGAGATGACATCTTTAGGATGTCTCAAAAGGAAGATGAAACATTGGAGGACTATGTTTCACATTTTTTGTACACAATGCAGAAGAATCCCCAGCATGTACTAGCAGAGGATTCATAGAAATTAGTCTTCTTAAGAGGGGTAAATGACAACTGTCTGGAGGCATTAGACTTGATGGTTGGTGGAGACATATCCCAATCCTCTTGGGATGACCTCAAGAAAATCTGTCAAAACTACTCAAGGTCAACTGTGAAGAAAGGAAGATGATACCGGTCCACAGTCACAAAAGGGATTGGCTGAAGCATTTCAAAGTTGGAGATATCTAATTTACTTGCAGATTTCAAGTAGGATATTATAAATGATGTAGCTACACATCTTGACACAATGACTGCCAAGAAGAAGCATGTAGAACCTGAATCATAATTGGCTAAGTACTGTCCACACTGCCGCAAACAAAAGCAAGACTACGGATGTAAGCTGATAGCCAATCTGGTAAACCAACATTTGCTAACTGATTACATGAAGATAGAAGGAGACAATCATCAAGTGTTCTTCGTTGCTTGACATTGACCATGGGCTTCATGACAAGGTATGCCACAAGATCCTCTACAGTTTTCAAATTTTAACAATAATCAGTGGCAAAACCAAAATTATCAGAACACTTCTAAGTACTCTCAACCTCAATGGAAAAACAAGAAAAATACCCAATGGCCTAACCATCAAAATACCCAATGGAAAAACTAGCAAAATAATTAGTGGCCTAATCAACAAAACAACTAATGGAAAAACCAGCAAAATAATCAATGGCCAAATCAGCATAATCAATGGCAACCACCGCAAGAAAATTGGTAGAAAAATAACCAATGGAGAGGGCCTCCACAGTGGCCTAACCAAAATTCTTGCACTCCACAATTACCACCTCTAGTGCAACCACCTGCAATAATTCCACCTCTTGTAGCAACTAATGCTAATCTAAAGCCAGCCCAATTGCCTGCTCAACCACAGCCAAATCCAAACAATAAACAGCATCAGCAGCAAGCATACATTACTGAAACTCAGCAGTGCCCTACTTATTCAGTAGAAATAGTTGATATTCATTTGAGGTCCGGTACCACCCTGCCCACACCTGAATATCCTATAATTATAGAAGTTACAAACACTCCTGCAACACTGCTTCCAGAAGCCACATTGCCAAATACCAGCCGGCCTACTGATATACCCAACATAACTACTGTCCACACTTCAAATCTACCCTTTCCACAATGGCTAAACAAAGAAAAACCTATACCCCAAGAGGAAGAAACATTTGATATTATTGAGCAGCTGAAAAATATGAATATTCAAATCCCACTGTTCCAAGCTATCAAAGATATACCTATTTATGGAAAGGCTATTAAGGAAGCATGCCTTAAGAAGCTAGGGCAGAAGAAGAAAGACCCTCAAAAAGTACATGTTGTAGGTCAATTAGAAGATATCATGTTAGGAAAGGTGGTAATACCCATGTATTTAGATCCTGGCAGTCCAGTAGTCAACTTGATAATAAATGGACAGACTGTGAAAAATGCTCTAGTTGATTTGGGAGCAGCAATAAATGTTATGACTAAAGATACAATTCATAAGCTAAGCATAGAAGGCTTAAGAACAATAGCCATAGTGTTATAACTTGCTGATAGTTCAACTGTTACTCCAGAGGGCCTCATAGAAGATGTGATAGTAACCTTAGATTCATGGGAGTATCCTACTGATTTTCTCATCTTATCACCTAAAGTAAACTTTTTTGGCTATCCTATAATCTTGGGAAGACCTTGGTTAGCCACCACTGATGCCAAAATTAATTACAGATCAGGCAATATGACAATTTCAAATGGACAAGCCATAAGGAAACTAGCCCTGCCCAACCCTAGACAGAGTTGGGAGAACCTATTTGGCCAGACTTAGGAGACAAGGAGGAGGAGCTTAATTTAGTAGCCCAGCTCATGATGTTGCATAGGCAATCTTTTCTAAAGATACAAGAGGAAGATGATGCGATACAAAGAATTCTAACCAATGAATGTGTTGTGGCTAAAGATGTTTCAGAAAGTTTTGTCTTACAACTATGTACCTATGAGAATTGTATGCCTCCAGCAAACCCAGAAATGATTAATCAATTACTGGCAAATGAAATAGTTAGAAGTCTAGTGCCTGAAGCATTAATTGCAGAGCTAACAACAATAGTAGAACTATCCTCTAGATGAAGCCTCCATGTAAACAATAAGCTGTCCCAATCATAGTTGGCATTGTTAACAAATCTCCTCAGTCAGCATGAAAAAGCCTTTGCATGGGATTATGGAGATATGGAGGGACTAAACCCAAAGTTCTACACCCATAGAATCTATATCAATGATGGAAGTTTGCCACTTTGTCAACCACAGAGGAGGATAAATATAGCACTAAGAGAAATAGCTAAAATAGGGTTGCAGAAGTTGTTGGATGCTGGATTCATCTACCCAATCTCTGACAGCAAGTGGGTATCACCATTGGTAATTGTACCTAAGAAAGGAGGTAAGTGGTGGATATGTGTGGATTATAGAGAATTAAATAATGCTACAAAGAAGGACCACTTCCCTTTGCATTTTATTGACCAGGTCTTGGATAATTTGGCTGGAAAGAAATATTTCTCCTTTCTAGATGGATACAGTGGTTAAAATCAGATAAGCATTGCCCCCGAAGATCAAGAAAAGACCATGTTCACATGTCCTTGGGGCACATATGCCTATTCAGTGTTACCTTTTGGATTATGCAATGCCCCTGCTACCTTTCAGAGAGCTTTGATAAACATCTTTGCTGATATATCCCATGATTGCATGGAAATCTACATGGACGACTTCTCTACATTTGGTGTCACATTTGAGGAAGCACCGAAAAACTTGGAGAAAGTACTAATCAGATGCGAGGAACATAGCCTATCTCTCAACAGTGAAAAGTGCTTTCTAATGATGCAGGAAGGAGTGGTTTTGGGACATTTTATCTCCGAAGCTAGAATCTAGCTAGACCCTACAAAGATAGAGGTAATTCTCACACTCCCTATTCCTACTAAAAAAAAAGAAGTCAATTCTTTCCTAGGTCACGCTGGCTATTATAGGAGGTTTATCCAGAACTTTAGTCAAATAGCTAGTCATTTGTACAACTTACATACCAAAGAAGCTAAATTTGCTTGGACAAAAAAATGTGACGAGTCCTTCCTGCAGCTCAAGTCACTTCTGACAAATGCACCAGTACTTAGGGGTCCTGATTGGACATTGCCATTTCACATACATATAGATGCTTCAAACTATGTTGTAGGTGTTGTCTTAGGACAGAAGACTAAAAACCTTGAAAATGTAATCTATTATATCAGTAAGAGTCTACATGGACTAGAGTTAAACTATACAGTGACTGAGAAAGAATTGTTAGCAGTAGTTTATGCTCTGAAAAAATTCTGCCATTATGTGACTGGTTATCCTATATATGTTCATACTGACCATGCAGCAATTAAGTATCTCATGAACAAACCTGCCATAATAGGCAGGTTAGCAAGATGGCTCCTTCTTTTGCAAGAATTTGATATAACAATCATTGACAAGCCAGGGAAAGCAAACGTGGTGGTAGATAATCTATCTAGACTTCATCATGCTGAGGAAGATACCACTTTGATAGATGATGCATTTCCAGATGAACATTTGTTTCATATTGATGTCTATAATCCATGGTATGTAGATATAGCTAACTAATTAGCAGCTAATAAAATGCCAACACATTTCTCTTATAAGGAAAAGAAGCTGCTTGTGGAGAAAAGCTTCCATTTCTCTTGGATTGGTAGCATATTATTTTACACTAGACCTGACCCAGTCATGAGAAGATGTGTGAGAGAAGATGAGACATATGAAATTCTTCATGCATGTCACAATGAACCATGTGGAGGGCACTTTGTAGCCAAATGAATAGCACAAAAGATTTTAACAACTGGCTACTATTGGCCTACACTTCACAAAGATGCAGCAAGTTATACAAGAAAGTTTGACAAATGCCAGAGAATGGGTCGACCAACAAGATTAGATGAAATGCCATTAAACCCACAAGTGGTGGTAACACCATTTGATAAATGGGGCATGGAATTTATTGTTCCAATAGATCCTCCATCCAATGGGAAGTCATACATTTTGGTATGCACAGATTACCTGACCAAATGGGTCAAAGTCAGAGCAATGAAGCATGCAAGAGATCATAAAGTTGTTGAATTCTTGTATGAAGAAATATTTACTAGATATGACATGCCAAGAGAACTTGTTACTGATCAGGGTACACAATTGACATCCAATCTAATAAAAGAGCTCATGAAGGAATATAATATCAGACATCGGAAATCAAGCCCCTATCACCCTCAAGCCAATGGACAAGCATAAGTTACAAATCAGGAAATAGAAGCAATTTTAACAAAGACAGTTCATTTGCATTACTGAGACTAGAGTAGCAAACTATTAGAAGTCATCTGGGCATATAGAAAAACATGGAAGACCACCATAGATTTCACTCCATTTGAAATTTTATATGGAAAAATAGCAATGCTACCGATTGAGTTTGAACACAAAACATTAAGAACAACGCTGGAGTTAAACATTGATCTTCCTGCAGCATAGAAAGAGTGATTGCTGCATCTCAAATCTTTGGATGAAATGTGCAAGTCTGCCCTACAACACACAAAAATTGTCCAAAAGAAAAGAAAATAGTGGCATGACTCCCATATCAAAAATAAGCAATTCAAAGTTGGAGATTGGGCATTGTTATAGGATTCTAGATTCTAGGAGATACCAGGCAAGCTACAAACATGATGGCTAGGTCCATATGAAATAAGCCATGTATTTAAAAATGGAGCAGTCCAGTTAACAACAATCGACCCTGTCCACTTCAAGCTACTCATCAATGGCCATAGACTAAAGTTTTACCACCAGCCACAGATGAAAGAAGACTTACTGCAGTAGTTCAACCAGCCAGTTTTAACGGGTCAATAGGTAACACTTCCTGCAGCAGAGGTTGTCAACCTTCTTCCTGCAACACTTCAATAAGAATTCTTTTAATGCATGACCATAATAATAACTTTATGATTACATAAAGTTCAAATTCTCCATTCACTTTCTATATTCTTCTTTTTCACCCCATTTCATTTCCTAATCTTTCATCCACCCACCTTCCACATCATCATGTTTCCATGCTTTCAATAAAGAGATAGTGCACTGATGCATGCCAACCATTGATTCCATCATTCCACTCTCACCAATCTTTCCTACCACATGCGATGATCAATTAACAGGTACAAGCTTTTCAAATTTATCTCCATTTTTAGTGCATAGATTTAGTTGGTTATATCAAATATTGTAATAGATGTATCGTTGCCACCTTAATCTAGTTCCATACCTTTTGCCAAGTCAGACAAGTGAGGACACTTGTCCATATTTTGTAGGGGGTTGGGAAGTGTGCCAATTTCTAAAAAGTGTCATTTCTATTTACTCATTAAAAGATCCCCAAATCTTTACTTTGACATTGTCTTAATTAAAATCTAGCTGCCGCATCACACAAGTGTCAAATGTCGTGCCTTTATTCTGAATAAACCCCTAACTGGAAGACTAGATGTGACCCAGTATTAAAACCATGACATAAATCTCGCTCACATGAATATCTATGATTCAGTCTGTTAAAGTACATTATTATTGTTCACATCAAGAATACCAGAAGAATGTGAAAGAGGGTCTGTGGGTTTACATGAATTAGTCTGAAATTCAAAAGAAAATAAGGTAATTATCAAGAATAGAGTAGAGGTTAAATAGAGTAGAGGTTCAATTTGGTTAAATGGGGGGCCAATTGCAATGGCATGAACTAGTGGTTCATAATATTTTACTAGCCAATGTAGAGGTCGTAAGAAGATTTAATGCCTATGGATGGTTGGGGTATTTCTTAAAATTGACAGAGTTTGATGATGAAGCAGTAGTAGAATTTTTGAACACATTTGATGAGGGCCACGCAACGGTATGTGGGTTTCCAATTGTTGCAACAAAGGAGTGAATAGAGAAAGTGACCAATTTTCCAGTAGTAGGGGAACATTATCCCAATGCCCATGATGCCAGGTCAGCCAGGGCTCAATTCACCCTAACAGGAGACCCTCCATTGGAAATCACTAAGCAGGGATGCAAAAGGATGTCCATTCCTCCACCATACCAGGAGTTGGCTACGCACATTATAAGGTATCTCACCTGTGAAGGGCGATTATCTAATTTACATGCGCATCATTTTAAGCTGCTTAGTTATGTATGACATAATATCCCAATGAATGCACCCAATTTTATGTTTAATATGTTGTTTTTGAGTGCCGAAGAAACCTAGAAAGGGAAAGACAACTCTGTTACTCACCATGCCCTGATTAAGTTACTCATAGAAAGATCTCTTAGGGATGCCTCCCCTATGTCATGGGCAAAGTTCATCCATCATAAAACCCTTCAGCCTCAAATTGCCCCTAATGTGCAAGATAATCAAGATAATGCAATCTCCCCTAATTCAGTTGCCGAGAAAAATAACCAAGGGGCAGAAACCAAAAATTTACAAGAAAATGTTCCTTTAACCACTCACATGAGAAATATACCTACTTTCACTTGAACCAAAGGAAAATGGAAGATAGTAGGAGAAACTTTGGTTCCTGCAGCTGAATCGCAAAACCCTCAAGTCTCAAGAAAGAAGAGAATGAAGTCAGTTCCTGTAGCCACTACTCCTATAGTCGAGATAACAAAAAGGGTTAGTAAGAAAAAGGTCGTAGAAGTTGAGGAAATCCCTCTAAGAAGAAGCCCTAGGATGAGAGGGTAGATTCCTAAAGTGCCCACCAAAATCCAGCCCTCTTCCCCGAAACAATGTGAGGAGGAAACTCTTATCCATATTGTTCTTGATGATTCTCCTAGTCAATCTGAGATTCCTGACATTCCTCAAAATCTGGAAGAAGAGTGTGAATATGAGCCAAATGTATGTTAGAATGACCCAGGAGTCATCCATCAGGATGTTCCAATGCGTGAAGAAGAAATCCCTACAACTCACCAGATACCTTGCTCAAGAAATGCTTTAGTTTCTTATAAGCAAACTTGGTTAATAAAATTCTTAGAGAAATTATGGGTGATCCCACAAAACTGTCCCACTTTTTGGCCAACTTTGACACTGAAATGAACATTCTAAAAAAAAACTTCGCTTTCAAACATCTATTGTCATTAAACCATTAAGAATTTGAAGATGATGTAAACTAGTGAATTTTAGCATTTTGTTTCTATTTTATAAATATATATATATATATATATATATATATATATATATATATATATATATATATATATATATATTTTAAAATGGAATTTATTTGTATCCATTTTTCCTTCTCCTTCAAAAATTATTTTTGTGAAAAATCAGGATTTTTTAGGAGTGACACTCACTTTGATCAACATAAATTTTTTTTATAAAACTGATAAGAACATAACTATTTTGAATTTAGGTTTGTAACACAAATATCTAGGGAATCCATTTGGTTTCATTCAATTTGGTTGAATATTTAATATTTTATTGAGTTATGAAGTGATATTAATTATAATTTGGACATAGGTTCACTTTGATCACTCTAACTCTATCTCTATATATCAAAATTCATTTATTCTTTTTTTGATAGAAAGGTAACATAAATACCTATTTCCTAAATATTTTTTATAATTTTTTTTTCCTAATTTACTATTTTTACAGAAGCGTCAAACAGAGAAGTCACTAAATGGTCAGACAACCTATGTTTAGTAAAATTTAAAAAGAAAACTCTTAATAAACTCAATATATATATAACTCATAATCATTGGAAAGCTCTCTCGGAGTAATATCATCCTATATTTGGGTTTTTCAAATAAATTTATTTGATACCACAAAAATTTAATGTCAAAGTGATTTTTTGTCAGCATTTTGATGGGTTCAAAGGAGACTCGATTATAGGTGTGAGTGAGGAGTAGAGGGATTATACCAAAGGGATTTTGATCCAAGAGGATTTTA
>MU224789.1:2470685-2494804 GCA_018584345.1 Thuja plicata | reverse complement strand
AAGGAGACTCGATTATAGGTGTGAGTGAGGAGTAGAGGGATTATACCAAAGGGATTTTGATCCAAGAGGATTTTATCTAGCCATTTTGAATTTAATCCTTCAAATGGGACCTCTCAAGGCTTAAATCGTCATATTTTCTTAAAAATGTGCAATTTCAGCAAAAATCAGGATGTTCAAAAAAGTGGGACACACTATTGTGGGACCACCCTTATGGAAAGAACAAAGAAAGAAGAATAACCAAGATGAAAGCAGTGGTCTGATTACTCTACAAATGCTTCTTTTTCATTTATATAATAAACACATGTTGACAAACACTCTAAATGGAGAAGAGAAAAAGAAATTACAGAAAGTAATAACAGAATAGGAAAAGGAAATTACAAAATTGAAAGATCAGTTGGCAAAATAGAAACAGAGAATGGACCATGCTCTTAAACTAACTAATGAGGTCATTGCTTGTAGACCTCCACCTAGGGTCTATACTATCTATCTCAAAGAACAATTCCTTCTATTCCAGTTGATGATGACCCTCAAATCAGCCTAGGAATTCTATGGGTTATACCAAACACTTCCATCTTGGCAACAAAACCTACTCTGTGAGTTGTACGTCCATAATTTTATTATCCCTACAGAGACTGAATGGAATCCCCTTCCTTACATAGGGGATATACACCTAAGGGCTCTGATGTCATGGATACATAATGAGGCCAACTATGATAGGCAGTTGGGGAATTACAGAGATCTTGAGAAGGCAAAACCCCTACCATTAAGAGTAGAAAGCAGTCAACCAGAAGTATTCCTGAGGGATTGGTTCAGACTGACATATGGGAATGTTAAAAAGGAGATTAGAGATAAAAAATTCAAACGCAGAGCAGAGGTTTATGCAGAATATGATAGCATGTCCTACTTTGTCTTCCAAAGAGCCTTAACCGCTGCCAGAAGTAGATGGGGCAGATTATCAAAGGTATTTAAAAGATTAGAACCACATATCCCCATTAACCTTGAAGAAGCTATATACCAGTCACCAAAGTACATAGTGTTGGGTAGGCAAATCAGGTAGGAGCTCTGGTGTCTGCTCACAATGTAGCCACCCATGCTCCTTTGGCCCTTGTATGATATCAACACTACCAGACTTGATAGGATGTAGGAAGATCACGGAAGGGAAGTTTGGGAAAGAACAAGGGGATTCTAATACTCCTTTAAGAGCCAGAGGAGGGGAAGAACTAAAGTTGGTGACTATAGGTCAATTGCAGAAGGTGCAATGCTTGAGGACAAGCATTTAATTAACCAAGGAGTAGATGATAAGGATAAATTATTGACTTTGTTTTTTATAATTTTAATTCTCTGTTCTAGTTTTTGTCAAAACATTTGAGAGTCTAACCAGTCAAAAAAACTTGTGATAAAGTCCAGAAAGAACTGATGAACCATGGGTAGATGTTTGTGACATATTTTGCTAATATTATACATATAGTGCAGTATTTCATAAAACCATCAGAATCTATGTTCTAATATCTGGATATTTAATTTGATTAAGCTTGTTGCATGAATATTTCCGTATCATAACTAACTTGATAGGAGAGAAAGTGACTGGAGAGTGGTCGACAACTTTCAAGGAGGATTATTGAGGACCAGCTACGGTAGAGTGATCATAACAGCACCAGGAAACACAACTGCTACAATGGAGCCATTATTCTAGGATGCAGGGATGTAGTGTGACTATATTCCCTCTGCACTTCATTATGTTGAATTGGTCACCCGAGCTTTACTACCCATGTCGTGGGCTATTGCCTTTCCATCTTCTTCTCTGGCATGTTTTCAGTAAGATAGTTTCTTTTCTATTTTTGTAATAAATGTTTTATCCTCTATATATAGGGATTGGACCATTAGTTTTTGGTTAGCTAGAACAAAATAGAGACAAAATTTTTTGGAATAAAATTGATATATAGCAATCTATTTCAAGTTCCACATATTGTTTCTATGTAATGAGTTTTTGAAATGCAATGAAATAGTTCTTGGTTTACATTCTGTGTTCATAGTTTAGTAGAAACCGACCAAGGGGGCCCACTTGGGAGGTGGAATAGGTTAGAATAGAATAGATTTTATTTCCAGCATTTCCAGCATTTCTAGTATTTTAGATAGAAGTTACAATTTCTTCCTGCAACATCGCAACTTGTGAGTGTTCTTGCGACATTTGCAAGAATAGTTATAATGGATGTTTTAGGTTGAAATCATAGGTTTCAGTAGAGTTGCAATTTATAGCATTCATTCCAGTAAGAAGATAAATGTATTCTTTTCCTGCAAAACTAGTGTAGGTTTCTTTTATGCATTTTTACCTTCCTGCAGCATAAGCAGAATGACTCCTTAAGGAACCTAGTGCACATATCATGCTGACCATTTCAAGTATACGTCTCTGGGTTGACAAGTTAAATGCACCTCATAACAGGAAAAGTAGTCCTTAGATTGAATGAACCATTCCTATGAAAGGCCTTGAGCATGATTATTATACACCTATTGTGAGGCAGTTCAATAACACCCACCATCAGATTGATTAGAACTAAACTGCAAATTAACTTAAACCTTGGTCATAAACCACAAGTCCCACCTGATCAAAAAGGACATGTAGCATGCAGGCACAATGCCTCAATTGATAGATCCTGATATTTTTTTCATTGAGGCAATATGGCCACTGTTAGATGTATTCAAATCCGTCAGTCCTTTAATCTTTTGATTAATTGGCCTAGGTTCTGACAACCTTCCACGCATCGTAATGGCGCATTGCCTTGATCACTAAATACCTTCATCTTCACCTTTGAGTGGTAGTGCCAACCGTTGGATTGATTCTGATCAAAATATCCTTTAACCTCCCTCTGATCTCACCTTGTCCCTGCCATAGACACATGACACAATAGCATAATGCATTGATGGATAAAAATATGCATCTTTTCCATCAATCCTTTAAACCTTCCATTAGATCTTCTTTAACCTTCTCTAAAATTACCTTAACTGCAGATGTGCCCAAACTCTAACAACATTCCACAAGTCAATACAACACAATTACTTGTACATTAGATCATGAGAATCTTGTCATTAAGGTAATACACCCACTGTAGGATGAAGATCAACCTTCTCAAATGTTAAATCTTTACCCGCCTCAGAAATGATAGGCCCCACTTGATCAGAAAAGACGCATTTCATTCAAGCGCAATGCCTCAATGGGTAACTATTTTTCATCTCTAAATTAAGTTAATGCAATGACCATCATATCAAAAAATAAATGATAGTAGCTTAACTCTAAACCTGTCAGAAAGGTGACCCCACCGTCGACATGGCACAAAGGCATGATGCCTTGAAATTTTTTGATTTGATCTGAGCCATTTGAGGCTTTGCAATGACCATTGCATTTGAAAAGGAATATGTTACTGCAGGAGTAAATAAATTGCGTCGGCACTTAGGAAACAAACTTAGGGAGAAGGTGAACATTTTAGGGAAAATAACTAACCCCTTTGAAAAACAACATTTTAAAACATAGGAGGAATAGGAACTTAAGTGGAAAAAAAAGTAATGATGAAATAGAATGGACCACCAATGAATTAGTGTTTAAGAGATTTTTCATAGGGTTTTCAAGATATGAAGGGTTTAAACAAGACGTAGAAACATGTAGAGAGCAAGGTAAAGACTACAAAAAGGTTCAAAATTCATATAGTCTAGGCTTTGCCTTTGTAGGAGCCTCATTTTATCCACTTGTAGCCAAATTCAGGAAGGATGGTAAATTTGGGTAACATTCCTAAGACACATTAATGTATCCTAGGTCACCTACAAGCCCTTAGTATCCATCAATGCATCATACAGCCCCTTAAGACTCCTAATAATGTATTTGACGCATTATGTGTCATAAGATGTCCTAAGGGGTCATAAGATACATTAATATTTGATACGATATATTTATGGCCCCTTAGGACCCATTAATATATCCTAAGCACTCATAAATGGTCCTAGGACCTATTAATATATCCTAGATTATTGATTCACCCCCTTCTTGTTAACCTTGGACCTTATAGTATTAACAATCATTTATGATCACTTAGGACACATTAATGTGTCCTACAACCCCTTAGGACCCATCAATGTCTCCTAGGACCCCCTACAAGATTTAATGACACCTGTGATCCATTATGTATGGGGTCATAGGACACATTAATGGATCCTAAGGGGTCATAAGTTTTCCTACAACCCATGACGGTATCCTAGGACCCCTTAGGACATGTACAACTTGTTACTATCATAAGGGGTTCTATGAATCATTAACATGTCTGACAACCCCTTGGAACACCTATGACCCCTTATGACCCATCAATGTGTCCTATGACCCATTATGTATCATAATGGGTCCTAGGGTGTTAAAAGGGGTCGTAGGACACAATAATTGGTCCTCACAAGTTAAAAGTTGTCTTCGGACCTATTAATGTGTCGTATGACCCCTTCAGACCCCTTAGGATACCTACAACCTATTATGTATCCTAAGGGTCCTAAGGTGTCATAAGGGGTCATAGGACACATTAATTGGTCCTAATAGGATATAAGTGGTCCTAGGAACCATTTATGCATCATGGGACCATTTATGGGTCTTATGACCCCTTAGGATCCATTTATGGGTCTTAAGACATTTATGATTGCTTAGGACCCATTAATCTTTTTTATGACCCCTTAGGACCAAGTTAGTTATTTTTCTTGTTGATCCTAGTATACCTGCGACTCAAGTTTATTCCTCTATAAATACATGCACTAACTCAACAAGGAGAATAAGTAACAGTCAAAAAGGTCCTAAAACCTTCTTCACTTTGAGCTCCACAAACTCAGGTGGGCACTACCTATATTCTACCCTCAATATTCAATAATTTCATAGGCATGCAGGAATGGTAGATGTTGTATAAAACATGTAAATGGTATCAAATTTTTTAAATTTGGATGAGAACCACAAATATAACATAACAAACCAGTACCCTATCCAGTGGGTATGGATTCACTCTAAATGAAAAGACCCTTAACAACAACATATACTAATGTAAAAACCTACAAATGATCATTGAACTTGACTATGCCTTACATACTCAATTCACACTCCTTAGAAGATGTAATTATCCAATTCAATTCATTTTATTACTCACTAAAATTACTTTAAGGATGTTTAATTATCTCTAAAAGAAACCCTTAACCAATTAGATCCTCTGCCTTACAGAGTGGTGGATTAAAATGTCCTTAACACCTAACCCAAATGAATATAAGAAACTAAAACAAAGATATTACAATTCAATCAAAATTCACAAATTACAGGAGGTTACGCCCATATATTATTACGAAAACATATAATATATTAAGAATTAGAGCCAAAAGTACCACTGATAATATTAATTCAACATACAGAGATTACAAGCCTCTTGTGGCATAAAATTCCCATCCTTACTAATGAACTCAAAAAACCCTAGATATATAAAAATGATCCCACAAGTTTGGACTGCCTTAGAGAAAAGGAAACCCTAAAACACAACCACCATAACTTGGGATCATAACCAACAACAATGTAGAAAAGAGATGGAAGAAAAAAAGGTTAGAATATTGGAGAATTAGATCAAAACCCTAAGTTTCCACCAACAAACATTTATGAAGCCACAAAATATCATAAAATTTATCACTTATACACCCTACAACCCCATAAATGCAGATGAGACAATCAAATTTTCCCATCCTATCCTTCTGCGACCTAGAAGAGCACTGTCATGGCCAAAACCCTGAGAAAAAAAAAATGTAAATTTGATTCAATAGTCACATGTGGCATGTAATTCCCAATCAATGGCCCAGATCAAGACTTTAATCTTATTTAAATCACATTCGTAGATCTTCTT
Organism: Thuja plicata; assembly: GCA_018584345.1. NCBI lineage: Eukaryota > Viridiplantae > Streptophyta > Pinopsida > Cupressales > Cupressaceae > Thuja > Thuja plicata. The sequence continues at coordinate 2,488,907 of MU224789.1, read as the reverse complement.
TAAGTTACATTGGCTTGAATTCTTATCTGGATATCCATCATACATATTTTCTTTCAAGACCCTACACTGACCATTTGATCCATCTCACATATGTTTTTTGTCTTTAACCCACCTTTAACCCTGAGCATGTCAAACCTTTGTATCTTTGAATCACCAGACCTTGGCTTAACCCTGGTCTAATCATGAGATTCAGAGATAAAGGCTATCTCTGATTTTCTAGAAGCTTGTCTTGACCCATGGTTTATTTTGAGATTGAGTGACATCCCTTGATTTGAATGTTAATCAAAATTCAGTGCTTAATATCATAAGACTTGGCTTTACTCAGGTTCCATTTCAAGATATAGTGACAAGGCACATATCAGAATCTCTAAATGCTTTCCTTAACTCTAATTTGATTTTGAGATTCAGCGATAAAGCTTGTCTTGTGATTGCCGAATAAAAGACTTATCTCTAGTTTGGTCTAGAGATTCAGAGATAAAGTCTATCCATGAATCTATTAATGCTTGAATTTTACCATGCTTTATCTTGAGATGGAGTGACAACCACTTATCATATGATTCTCTTAGACACCTGTCTGCATCTTGTAAAATCATGGCCTTGTATCTCATAATGGGTGAATCAATTTTCTTAAATTTGACTTATCTAGCGATTCAACATCAACCGCACATCCTGGTTTCAATCTAAGGTTAATGCGTGATATTAGAAAGCTTTGGCTAACCCCAAATTTGTTCTGAGATTTAGCAACAAGAGTATAGCATGTAATCTCCAAAAAAAATACTTAACTCTGGATTCATAGATAAAGGCTATCTTTGAATCATCCAATAAATAACTTAACCAGACTTAGCTCATGAGATCTAGTGATAACCCTTGATCTTACCTTGCGTGAAAATTTAAGTCATTCCTTTTTCTCCAGATCTCTAGATGTTATGGACATAACCACCAACATTATGAGATCAGGATATAATTGTTGTGCCAAGTCACTGAATGTCAAGTGCTAACTGCCAAACATCACAAGATTGGGAGATAAAGACTTACACACTAGGCCTGCCATGATATATAACATTCCTTTACCAGATCTCATAATGAATAAAGAATATTCTCTTTCCTTTCAAGATGAAGAGAGAGCCTTGCCGTGCCAAATCTCCATATCATAAAGAATATTTGATCTTGATTGCAAGATTAGGAGACAAGACGGAAGGTAAATGGAAAAATAAGACTCAAGTGGCATTAAAAGGGTAACTTTAAAATATATCGAGCCAAAATACTTAGGGTTTTCACCAAAAATTGAACCAAGGGTTGGAAAACCTAAAAAAGGGCCTAAAGACATAGCAAGATTTAGCAAGATTTACACCATTTGAGCTAGGATTTAACAATGCTAACATTTTCTCCAACTGAGGAAGGTTGAACACAAGTTCAACACTAGAAACTAGAACTCTATGATGTAGACCAAAACCTCACAACAAAAACCCTAAAAGCTTGACAAAGAGGAATATATTCAAATATTCACATTATTGTGCATGATCAGATAATTATGAGAAAAATTGCTTCACAAACTGCCCATGCACAGGGAGATCCTTCATTTCACCTGTTGGACTTCACAAGAAATAGGAATCATTTCCATGTAGATCATGTACAACCAATGGTCCTATCCATAACGAATCAAATTTGTATTGCTTTCATTTATCTTCTAACCTTGCATTCCACTAGAGCACCATGTCATTCACATGAAATTTTCTTTCTGGTCCTCTCTTGTCAAATAAATACTTGGATTGTTGCTGGATCTTTTAATTTTTTATTTATGCTTCATTTTTTATCTCATCCAACTCTACCAGTTACAAAATCTTATTATGCATTGGATCTTTCATTTTTGTGTCCTCATCTTGGATAAATTTGTAGACATGAAAAAAATTATTCAATGGTAACTTAGCTTGTGCTCCATAAACTAAATCGAAAGGGGAAACACCTATAGCTCTTTTATTTTTTATCCTATCATCCCACAAAGCTAACTTAAGCTTTGAATTCCAAGGCCTTTTATTCTTTTATAATGTCTTTTTGTTTTAATTTTTAGAATTCTCTTGTTACTGGATTCTTCCTGTCCATTTTCCTATGGATTATATGGTGAAGAATATGAAATCACAATACCATACTAATCACAAAATTCCTTGAATTCTTGAGACCTAAAGCATATGGCATTATCCATAACTAGCTTAGCTGGCACACCAAAGCTGGTCAAGATGTTATTTATCATAAAATCAATGACCACCTTACTGTTTTCCCTTTTGGTTGGTACAAACTTAACCCATTTTGTAAAATAGTCAGTGGAAACAAGGATCCAGCTATGACCCCACTATACTTCTCTGAGAATTCTCCAATAAAATCAATGCCTCATTGGACAAAAGGGATCTCAAATGAAATTGGATTCAAAGGCAAAGCCCCTGAATACATTAGCTTCTTTGAAAAACTTTTATAAGCCTCACACTTCTGCACAAAATGATGAGTATCCTTGAACAAAAGAGGCCAATAAAAACCAGCCCTAAGTACCTTATGTGCAATTATCTTTGTTTAATAGTGGCCTCCACAAATACCACTATGCGTTTATTTTAACACCTTCTCAGACTAAGATTTATCGACAAAAAATAGGAGATTTCCATCTTTTTTTTGAATATAAGTCTCCTTTAATTAGCACATATTTCTAATCTGTTATTTTGAGTGCCCTTCTTAATTTGATTTTATATCATGTTCTCAGGACATTTAGCATTCTTTAAGAAATAAACAATATTAGTATACCATGATTACATGTCAATTCTAGTTGTCATTTCATTTGTCTACACATTATTCACTTGGGTAAGCTCTATATTTATGTCTTTCATGAGCTTTTCCAATCCAAAACCTCTAAAAAATTTGGTAATTTGGATATCTAGATCAAACTCTTGTATTTTGTTGATCCATCTGCACCACTTGCTAGTAACCTCATTTTCTGACAATATATCTTTAACAACAGTATGAGGTACATAGGAAACCACCTTAATGCATACTAAATAAGGCCTGAAATCCTTGGCTACCTTAACTAAGGCATAAGCTTTATTTTTCTTGATTTCATAGTTCAATTTTGCTTCATGCAAGGACTTACTGGAAAATGCAACTAGATGTTCAAATCCCTCTTTTTCCTTATGTAGTAGCACTGCAACAATAGTATGGAATGAAGAAAATGAGAAAAGAGAAAATGACAATTCATAATTTGGAGACTTTAAGACTGGTGCTTCCTGAATAGAAAACTTAATCCTCTCAAAAGCATGCTAAGCTTCCTGATTCCAATCATATTTAACACCTTTCATTAGCATCTTGGCAATAGGTTTTACAATTTCTGCAAAATCTATTATAAACCTTCTTACAAAATTTATTTTGCCTAAGAAATATTGCACCCCTTTGATATTCCTAAGAGGAGTCAACATATTAATGGCCTCAACCCTCTTTGGATCTATTTTCACTTCCTATTTGGACACTATATGCCCTAATAACTTTCCCTCTAAAAAAAAAAAACAACACTTCTTTGGATTAAGAGATACTCCAAACTCCAAAGCCTTACCAAAACTCTTCTCTAGATGTCCGCAATGATCCTCTTCTCTTTTTGAATATGCAGTGAGATCATCCGGATAGACAACCATAATCATGTTTATGAATTCCTTGAAAGCAACATCCATTGCCCTCCAAAAAGTGGCCCTTTCATTCATGATACCAAAAGGCATTTGTACATAAACATAAGCTCCCCAAGGGGTAGTTAAGGTTGTCTTGAATTTTTTTGACTCATTGACCAAAGCCTAATTGTAATGAGAGAATCCATCCATCATGGATGAAAGGTCACATCTTGTAACCCTTTGTAGCATTGCCTCCATATTAGGCAAAGAATAATTATCTTTTAGTGATGCTACATTAAGGTTTCTTAAATAACCACAAAGCCTGATATCTCCATTCTTTTTTCTCACTAGTACAAGATTTGACATCCATGATGAATGTCTGATTGGTTTTATAATTTGAGCCTCCTCAAGTTTCATTAATTCTTCCTGCATTTTTTATGCTAGTAATGGATTGATGGGTCTTTTATTTTGTCTAAAAGGTTTCACATTAGGCTTTAGATGAATCTCATGTTGTAACAAGTCCTGTCTATAGGCCTTAAGATCCTCATAGGACCAAGCAATAACATGCTTGTACTTCTTTAATAAGATGATCAAATTTTCTCTGATGTGAGGGGCTAAATTCTTTCATATGTATACCATTTTAGGGACTACCTATGACCCTAAGTTTACCCCTTCAACATTGTCCATCTTTACATTATATCTCTTAATCAAGTGACCACCATTGTCACTGAATATACCCTCAAGTTGAACCAAACCCTTAGGTATGACATTTGTTGGCAATTGAATAATCTCAATCCCAAAAATAGGTTTTTTTTTGTCTATGGTTTCAACAAAAGCATTATAGTCAATTCTCTGGCCCTCATAATCATCCATACATTGAATGAACCTGAGAATATCCTTGTCATCCACAAAAAATTTCCAATTGTATACATTATCTAGAATTTCAGGCCTAATATTGGTTTCAATAGTAGAAATCCCAACCAAAGTTATATCATTATTCTTTATGGTTACATTTTGGTGCAGGAACACCCAAACTAAACCAAATGATCCTATGGACCCTAAGGGTTTAGTCAAGGTCCTAAGAGGCCTCTACAAACTTAAACACTAGGGTTAGTCATTGGATCACCATGTAAGACCATAGTACCAAGATTGGCACAATATGAGCCCTTGGGTCACTATGAGTCAATTATGATTCCAAGCCCTAGAAATAGGTTTTTTTTGGATTTTTTAGTGTTTTTATCCACTAGGGATCATGTCAATAACATCTTGACCTAACTTGGTCACTAAATTTGCAAAAATGCATAAAATGTAAAAGTTGCTCAAAAGTTGTCAAGCAACTTTTGAGAAAACTTAACAACTTTTCAAAAATCAACTCCCAAACGGTCAAGTTGGTTCAAAATTTGATTTGTAACCATTGGGAGTGCCTACAATATCCCTTTTAGGTAGGTGGTAGGCTGAGGATGTAATCATCATTTTTGAAATTAATAAAAATAACCATTTTCTTGCATTCTGAAGCATTTAGTCATCATGTACAGACATGTACAACCTAAGGAGCATGGGAGTCTAACACAAAGGGATAGTGGTTTGAATATTCTTCCTTTTGGTTTTGGTCTCATGCTTTGATCGATCATAGTTTGCAAGTTGTAGATTTTACAAACTCACTGCCTAGATTATAGGCCCTAATTCAGGGTTTCTAGAAGAATTAAGTGTGTCTTCACTTTCCACCATGGGAATATAATGCCCCTTGGTGGAAAGGTTTTTATTAGGATTATTTTCAATATAATACAAGATAGGGTTCTCAATTTGTAAGGAAGTGGGAAATAATCGATGCCCTAGGTGTATATTCATATGTATGTACCAATCCTGATTTAGGACAACAGTCATATCTTTTGTCTTGGGATTGATCAGAGGCTCTAAGTTAGAGTAGAAGACATTTATGCATCCCCTCATATGATCCAATATTAATTTTGTGCATTGGATGTATCTACATGGTACTTGCAGTGTAATTGGAGGCCTAATTACGGCTAATTGGTAGAGCAATTTGGCTCACCATCCTGCCTTGTTTTTCGTTCCAAGTTCTAAGGCTTTAGTACAAAGTATTTTGTCATAAAGGGTGTCAAAATCCTTGATCATTTCTTGTAGTTGTGTGGATAAATATTAGATGAGATCAAAATTCCCTTTGAAAAAGGCTACAAGCAAAACATAGGTTTGTGAAGCAACCATGGTGTGTGGGTTGTATTTAAGTGAAAGAACCATTGGAACTAAGTAGTAGGGACCTAAATAGACCATACCTTCAAGAATAGGTCACCCCTGATCCTACATGTCACTTTGGGGGTATTCTTGTGATTTGGGGTCATTTGGCTTATGAGACCAACCTAGGCAGTTGGTGTTGAAGGATGGATAAGACCTAGTGATTAGGTCACCCTTGGAGTTTTGGGGTTTTGAGAACCTTAATCAAGTCCTTTTCCTACACTTGTGATAAGTGTCAAGCCTTTGGTTCCTTCAAGTTAGTGATCTAGGGTATCTTTCCCTATCAAGAAGACCATTGCAAGCTTCTAGCTGCCCACTTTGCATTAAGTGGTATCAGAGCTATATCTACTCCTGAGGATGATGGGATTCCTTCAAGGGTTACAAATGTTGAACTTGCAAAGATGGTGAAAGAATAGAGGATAGAAAATGAAGCCTTAACAAGGAGGATCCAAGAGTTTGAAAATAAGGTGGAGAAGGGTAAAGGAGACACTTCTAGTGGTGAAGAAGGGAGTGAGTCAGAGAGTGACAACCCTGATCAGGATGTGAACATTCCTATAGACCAGAGACCTTTCATAGATGACTTGATGTCTATAGGGAGAAGAACAATGGATGAGAAGTTGGATTTGCCAAATTTTAATAGAAAGATGAATGTAGACTTGGTCTTGGATTGGATAGAGGCCCCAACAAGTTTTTTTTGAGTGTGAGGACATCCCTGAGAAGAAAAGGGTGAAGATGGAAAGATCCAAGTTGAAGGGAGCAGCCCTAACTTGGTGGAACTTCATACAAATAGAGAGGGTGAAGAATGGAAAGATCATGATCTCTTCATGGAATAGAATGGTTGCATTGGTCAAGGAGACCTATGTGCATGAAGACTATAGGGTTCAACTCCATAGGAGGAAGCAAAGTCTAAAGCAAAAGTATATGGATGTAGGTCTATATACTAAGGAGTTCCTAAAATTATGTATGAAGACAAATGTGGCAGAAGATGAAGAAGAATAATTGGCAAGATATATGAATGGTCTGAAAGTATCCATTCAAGAGGAACTAAGCCTACCCTACCCTACCACAGTGAACAAGTGCTATCAAATGGAACTCAAGGTAGAGGAAAAGTGGAAGAGAAATTAGGACTTTGGAAAGGGAAATATTAATGACAGTGGGAAGAAATTTAGGGGTAGAGGAACCCCTTGGAATAGAGGGAAATACAGTGGTAGCAATAGCAGGAACCCTGAACAAGGAGATAAAGAAAATAGTGATACAAATTCCATAGGTAACTATAGAGGGAGAAGACCCTTCAATAGTGGAAGGACAAATAGTGGTAGAGGAAATGTACGATTGAGGTGCTACTACTGCAACCAATTGGGACATCATGTAGGCAAGTTCCCTGAAAAGAGGAACAATAACAATGGTGGAGAAAGGAGACCACAACTCATCCAAGAGGAACAACAGGAAGACATTTCAAACCAAATGGACTTAGAACCAGAAGAAGGACAATGCTTGATGATGAGGCAAGTCTTCCTCCAAGTTCCACAAATCCAAGAGCCTCCATAAAGAAAGAACCTCTTCCGAACAAAGATCAAATGCAATGGAAAGGTATGTCCATTACTTATTGATTCTGGCTCCACTAAAAATTTTGTTTCTTGTGAAATGGTACAGAAGTTAAACCTCCCTAAGAAACCTCATACTTTTCCTTACCATGTGTCTTGGATTACAAAAGGCCAACAAACCTTAGTCACTGAACATGCTTGGGTAGAGTTTTCAATCTCAGATTTCAAGGATAAAGTTCTCTATGATGTGGTTGAGATGGATGCCTCCCACATCCTCTTAGGAAAGCCTTATCACTATGATATTGATGCTACCCACCACTGCAAGAAAAATACCTATTCCATCACTAGAGATGGGAAAAAATTCACTATGAAGCCCCTGCCTGACATTAAAATAGAGAAGGAGTCTACTATCATAACCATGGGAGGAAAAGAAGTTCTTAAAGTGTTGAGTGAGTCTTAAACTAAATCATATGTCTTAATATCCAAGCCTAAGGATAATTTTAGATCTGATAAGGATGATCCTATACCAAATGAAACCAAAGAGTTGCTTAAAAAGTACAGTGTTGTCACTGTCAGTGATCTTCCCACAACCCTCCCTCCCTTGAGAGATATCAATCACCAAATTGACTTAATCCCTAGCTCCTCCTTTCCTAACAAATCCCCCTACAAGATGACTCTAGTGAAGCATGCTAGGATAGAAAGGCAAGTGAATGAATTGCTAGAGAAGGGACTCATCCAAAAGAGTCTCAGTCCTTGTGTTGTCCCTTAAATTTTGGCCCCCAAAAAGGATGTAAAATGGAGATTGTGCACTAACAGCAGGGCCCTAAACAAGATCACTATATGGTATAGGTTCCCCATGCCAAGAATTGAGGATCTACTGGATCAACTAGGAGGTGCATGCTATTTCACTAAGATAGACTTAAAGTCTAGATACCATCAGATAAGTATCAAACCAGGAGATGAATGGAAGACATCATTCAAGACTACTGAAGGTTTGTTTGAATGGTTAGTAATTCATTTTGGGCTAAGAAATTCCCCTAGTACTTTTATGAGACTTATGAATGAGATACTCATTGATTTCATTGGAATTTTTTTTTTTATTTACCTTGATGACATACTAATATTCAGTCATAGCAAGGAAGAACACCTTAATCATGTGGAACAGGTACTAATAAGACTTCATCAACACAAATTGGTGATCAATTTAGAAAAGTGCATATTTATGAAGAAGGAACTTGTATTCCTAGGATTTGTGATTTCACAAGGAACTCTCAAAATGGATCCAGAAAAAGTTGCAGCCATAGTTAATTGTCCTCCACCAAAGAACCAAGGAGATGTAAGGAGCTTCCATAGATTGGCTACCTTCTTTAGGAAATTTGGTAAAAACTTTAGTCATGTATGTTCACCAATACTTGACACCATTAAAGGAGGCAGAAAGAACAAGTTTGCTTGGACAAAAGAAGCAAATGATGCATTCCAATACTTGAAGAATAGAGTTTCTCAGTATCCTATCTTGGTTCTTCCTGATTTCAACAAGGTCTTCACAATGGAGACAGATGCAAGTAGCTTGGCCATAGGGGTAGTCCTAAGCCAAGAAGGTAAACCTGTTGCCTTCTTCTCAGAGACATTAAATGAGGCTAAAAGGAAGTACTCAACCTATGACTTGGAACTCTATGCCATGGTCCAATCCCTCATGAAATGGAGACACTACCTAATTCCTAAAGAGTTTGTAGTATACACAGACAATCATGCATTAATTTTTCTCAATTCACAAGAGAAACTCTCTGTCGGACATCTAAAATGGGTAGAACAGCTGTAGGCCTACACCTTCAACATAAAACACAAGAAGGGTGTAGCAAACAAAGTTTTTGATGCACTTAGTAGGAGGGTTGGTCTGGTGGAAGAGATCCAACTCCAAAGTGTGGGAATTGATTCCCTTAAACACCTATACCCTGATGATCGTGATTTTGCAAAGATTTATCAAGTTTGCACAAACATGGTTGGCAGATATCACACTGATTTTTCTAAATATCTGATTCAGAATGGACTCCTATTCAAAGGAGCTCAAATATGCATTCCCAAATGCTCAATGAGGGAAAATAGAATAAGGGAGAAGCACTGTGGTGGACTAGGAGGACACTTTGGCATTGACAAGACTGCAGACATGGTGAAAAGAAGGTATCTTTGGCCAAGAATGAACAATGATGTCAAGAAGTTTATTGAAACTTGCACCATCTTTCAACAAGAAAAAGGTGTGTCAAAAAATCAAGGGTTATATCAACCTCTACCAATTACCTCTAGACCTTGGGAATCAATCTCAATGGATTTTGTCATGCGATTGCCTAGAACAAAGAAAGGTTTTGATAGAATTTTTTTGATAGTGGTTAGGTTCAGTAAAATGGTCCATTTTGTACCATGTAAAAGCACTATTGATGCTTCTCATATTGTACATCTTTTCTTTAGAGAGGTAGTTAGGATCCATGGTTTTCCTCAAAAAATTGATTCTGATAGGGATGTGAAGTTTCAAGGCCATTTTTGGAGAACACTCTTCAAGAAACTTGGCACTAATCTAACCTATAGCTCTGCCTATCATCCACAAACATATGGGAAGACTAAGGTGGTCAATAGATCCTTAGGCAATCTCCTAAGATGCCTAACCAAATAGTATGAATAGAGTTGGGATGTAATCTTGCCCCAAGAAGAATTTTCTTTCAATGATTCTATGAATAGGTCAACATGCAAGACCCCCTTCCAAGTAGTATATGGCCTTCACCCCAAAGGACCATTGGATCTAGTAGAACTCCCATCTAATTTCAGAATCAGTGCTCTAGGACAAGAACTGGCAGAACTTATAACAAAGGTGCAGAATGAGGTGAAAGAAGCACTACAACAATCAACTTTGAAATACAAGGAACATGTAGACAAAAGAAGAAGGGAAATTCACTTCAAAGTTGGAGACAAAGTATGGGAATTCTTGAGGAAAGAGAGACTACCTAAGGGTAGATATTCCAAACTTCATATGAAAAAATTCAAATCATGCAATATCCTTAACAAAATGGGTGAGAATGCATATGAGATCTCTCTTCCTCCCACCTTGAAAATTTATCCAATATTCAATGTTGTAGACCTAACTCCATACAAGGTTACAATAGATCAACCAAATGATCAAAACACACAAACAGGTTTGAATGAGGAAGACTATGTCACCAATCTCCCACCAAGCAAGCTAGTGGAATTAGATTCCATTTTGGACACCAAAGTCTTGAAGTGGACCAGAAAGAACAAGTAGCATGGAACTTCGTTGGAATAGTTACCCTCAAGTGGGAAATTGAGTTCTCATCTCATGGGGAGTATGGTGTAGGAGCACCCAAACTAAACCACATGCTCCTTTGGACCCTATGGGTTCATTCAAGGTCCTAAGAGGCCTCTACAAACTTAAACACTAGGGTTAGTCATTGGATCACCATGTAAGACCATAGTACCAAGATTGGCACAATATGAGCCCTTGGGTCACTATGAGTCAATTATGATTCCAAGCCCTTGAAATAGGTTTTTTTTTGAGTTTTTAGTGTTTGGATCCACTAGGGATCATGTCAATAACATCTTGACCAAACTTGGTCACTAAATTTGCAAAAATACATAAAATGTAAAAGTTGCTCAAAAGTTGTCAAGCAACTTTTGAGCAAACTTATAAAAATTTCAAAAATAAACTCCCAAATGGTCAAGTTGGTTAAAAATTGGTTTTTAACCATTGGTAGTGCCTACAATAGCCCTTTCAGGTGGGTGTTAGGCTGAGGATGTAATCATCATTTTTGAAATCAATAAAAATAACCATTTTCTTGCATTCTGAAGAATCCAGTCATCATGTATGGAAAGGTACAGCCTGAGGAGCATGGGAGTCTAACATAGAGGGATAGTGGTTTAAATCTTCTTCCTTTTGGTTTTGGTCTCATGCTTTGATCAATCATAGTTTGCAAGTTGTAGATTTTACAAACTCACTGCCTGGATTATAGGCCCTAATTCAGGGTTTCTAGAAGAATTAAGTGTATCTTCACTTTCCACCATGGGAATCTAATGTCCCTTTGTGGAAATGTTTTTCTTAGGATGATTTTCAATATAATGCAAGGTAGGGTTCTCAAGTTGTGGGGAAGTGGAAAAGAATTGATGCCCTAGGTGTATATTCATATGTATGCACCAATCTTGATTTAGGACAGTAGTCATATCTTTTGTCTTGGGATTCATCAGAGGCTCTAAGTTAGAGGAGAATAAATTTATGCATCCCCTCATATGATCCAATAGTCATTTCGTGCATTGGATGTATCTACATGGTACTTGTAGTGTAATTGGAGGCCTAATTAGGGCTAATTGGTAGAGAAATTTGGTTCACCATCCTGCCTTATTTTCAATTCAAAGTTCTAAGGCTTTATTCCAAAGTATGTTGTCATAAAGGGTATCCAAATCCCTAATAATTTCTTGTAGTTGTGTTGAGAAATCTCATATGAGATCAAAATTCCCTCTGAAAAAGGCTACAAGCAAAACATAGGTTTGTGAAGCAACCATGGTGTGTGGGTTGTCTTTAAGTTAAAGAACCATTGGAACTAAGTAGTAGGGACCTAAATAGACCATACCTACAAGAATAGATCACCCTTGGTCCTACGTGTCACTTTGGGGGTATTCTTGTGATTTGGGATCATTTGTCTTATGAGACCAACCTAGGTAGTTGGTATTGAAGGATGGATAAGACCTAGTTATTAGGTCACCATTGGGATTTTTGGGTTGTGAGAACCTCAATCAAGTCCTTTTCCTGTACTTGTGATAAGTGTCAAGCCTTTGGCTCCTTCAAGTTAGTGATCTAGGGTATCTCTCCCTATCAAGAAGACCATTGTAAGCTTCCAGCTGCCCTCTTTGCATCACATTTGCCAAGAAATTAGCCATAATTTTCTTTGATCTCTCTATCCTCTCTATTTGGAAAGCATTAAAAAACTCAATTTTATCTCATATTGAATGCTTGTATAATTTGAATCTATAATTTTTAGCAGCATATATGGATCTAATTTGGTAGACAACTAAGTCAGAGTTCCCAAATACTCTTAACAACTTTATGCCATGCTCTATGGAAACCTCTAAGCCAAAAAACAATGCTTCATATTTTGTAGTGTTATTTGTTCATTGAAAAGTTAAGAGGAAATAATATTTAAATGCAGTACCTGATGGAGATATAAAAATAACACTAGCTCTAGATCCTTGTTTGGAGAATGAACCATAAAAGTACATCTTCCATATCTCATCTTGATGTGTTTGTGACTGATTTACATTTGCATCTTGATTTTCATCTTTGAACCCATCTTGCTCAATCCTAAAACTCTCCATGTCAACATCAAAAAAAAAATTGGGCACCTTGGGATCCCTCCTTTCAATTCTCAGTGGAGCATGTGGCTCCATATATAATTTGACATCACTCCCATTGATAGGGATAGTACAAGATATGATAGGTATAATTTCAAATATCCTCTGACTATTTTTGCCCACTGCCTAGACAGTAACATACCATAATGTTGTGCTGTATCAGCCACAACAACATCCATCTTGAAGGTAGCCTCAGAAAAATTAGAAATCTTCACTTCAATACCTTTTAAGGTTCCTACCATAGGTACCTCAGTGTTATCCATAGAAAAAATCTTCCAAAAGATGTATCAACTTTTAAGACCAATTCTTTCATAACACTATAAGGCATACATTTTCTACTGCACCTAAATCTATCATATAATTTCTTATTAATTGCTCATTCACCAATAATGTCACATAAAATGGATCTATTTGAGTGGGCTCTTGAGTAATAATGTTTCCTACAGAAATTCAAGGAGCCTCCTGCTCCTCATCAGCTACCTTTTTCTTGACAATCTTTGTAGTATGAACAATATCATCAATTATACATTTAAGCAGAGAGAAAACAACCTCTTTGTGCTCTTTTATTTTCAACATCTAAACTAAAGGTAATGACACCTTTATTTGAGATAGTGTGTTCTTTATGTAGAAAGAAGGAAAACCTAAGAAATCCCCACCAGAAGCCTTACCTTTGCTTTTGTTTGATTTCTCTATTCTTTGATCAACAATGGGGGTACCTTTGCTTAGGTCTTGAATATTATCCTTGTTTTGAATTGGGGGTTCAAGAGAACCTTCTTTTATAAGAAATGAACTAGGATTTCTCTAATCCTTATCCACTCTCCTATTTTTTAAATTTTAAGCACTCCTATCCTGAGCAATTGCAACAATAGTGAGAGATCTCACCTCTTCATCACCAGGTTTTCTTAACTAAACATGTTCATCTTTTCCATTAGCAAAATTTATAGTATGATGCATAACATCTTATGGTTCATCACCTTCTTCTTCAACATGTGTCCTAAACATATTGACTTTAGGTCTTTCCTCCCCTTGTTCATCCTCATTCTCAATAGACCCTGCCAAAACTTGTGCAACCACACATGCAAGAGGAGAATGTGGCATATTGCAGGGTACACACCAAGAAGTGCTCTCTACATTGTGTATGTTATTTCTCTTCAAAGAATCAAGAGTATCTTTATTGTTTATATTAGTTTTTCCCTCTTACAGAGGTTTACCATCTTTTCGATTTGTTTTCTAGGGCATGTCTAGCAATCTATATGCCTTATCAAACCTCTGATTTTGTTGTTTGTTATTTTAAATCCTCTCTCATTCTTTTCTACCTTATTAGTAATGTCCTTGATTGCAATGACCAGTTTGCTAATTTTATCACTTTTACCTTCTTCCTTTGGAAATCTATTAGATTGACCCTTAGGATCTCTCCATAGCCTACCATCATCTCTCTTCCCAATTTTACCTAATGCCCTTCTATTACTTTCTATATTTACTTCCATCTTATTAGGATCCCTTAAAGTACTAGGATTTTTATCCCTGGATAGATAGGCAATCTTACCATCCAGTGCATTGCAATATTTAGTAAGATACACATTTTCATCTAATCTCAGCACATGGAATAGTCTATGCGTGGCCTTCTGGAATCTACAATTGAATTCATTTAAAGTTTCATTTTTAAAATTCTTGATGTTATTGAACTCATTCAACATATAGCCAAAATTTAGCTAATCACCATATTGTTCTTAAAACATTGTATAAATTCATCCCATGAACTAATACTTCTAGTAGCAAGGCCACGGTACCAATCTCTAGCATCTTGAATTAAATATTGTACAAATAACTTCACAACAATATCCTCATCCTCTATTTCATAGTCATTCATTTTGTTAGAGAAATCCTTTATGTTCTCTTGACTAGTTATTACATTATTTCAACTAAATTTAGGGGTTCTATCCCTTATTTCATTTAGAAAGACATTTGGTTGGCCTGGAATACTATCAAAATATAATTTTTTATATGTCTCCAAATGCATGGGTCTTCTCTGAAAACCACCTCCCAGATTTTGGCCACTTGCGCCAAAACCTTGGCTTTGATTTGCAGTACCCTAAAATGAACTAGACCCAATGGTATTAGTATTAAACTTGTTGTTTCCACCTTAGAACCTAATCCATTACTACCTTGAGTATTAGCAGTACTATTAACTACCTTAAGATTTCAAGTAGACTGAATGAAGGCAATCTTCTTCTTCATTTCTGCAGTCGTAACATCTAATTAGGTCTTTTCCAACTTCTTGGCTAAACCATCTTTTACTTTTCTGGCTCTTTCTATCTCTATGTTAGTTAAATACATACCTTGAGATGCCTTCACTATATCTTTGGGCTTATTAATTGTACACCAGTAACCTTCTATTTACCTTTGTCGAATGTAGGGTTACTTGTACTAACTGAAGGAGAATCTTGTAAAGAAGCATGAGGCCTTGAAGGCCTTTCATTTTCCCAATCAACAATTTTTCTGAAAAAAGGATCTTGCACAATTTTATTTTTCTTTAAAAATCTTTTTTTCTCCATGGTGGAACCCATATTTGTAGAATAGTTTGTATTCATAATCAGTCAGATTTAAAGCTAGCAATGTCAAGGTCAAAATTCAATGGTTGTAATCAACAAATAGTTTATTGAAATTGTATGATCATTAACATACCTTCTATCTACATATCATGTGATGACATAGTGCACAAATGATTATCCTTCATTCATTGCATAGAAAGTGAAGCTCAGATGGTCTCGACCCTACAGAGAAAGAAAAAAATGAATAGGAGTTGTCGACATTTAAAAGTTTACATTTGAGGTACATGATGATTCCTTTAACTGACTTGGCACCATATAGTGATTGCCGCATGTCATAAAGAGTCAAATTGACCAAATTTATACCAAGTCACATACGATCAGATTAAGATTTGATCCAACGGTTGAGTGCGATGGTGCTATCTCAAGTCGCACGATGTTTAAACATCATGTGATGGAGAAAAGCATGACATGTATCCTGGGCCTTCCAAATTGTATAGGTGGAATGACTTGGATACAAATTTCACCATTTGGTTGAAGGATTAGAATGATTAGACTAAACAAAGGAACATATAATGAAGTAAAGGATAGATTACTTAAAAGCTATCTTTTAGCCCGTACTTTAAATCGACGGCTGTGACTTAATCTAGTGTGTAAAAGTAATCGACAGATAAATGAGGCACTTAAAGAAGATTTTCTACTGTAGGATCAGAGATCTATGGTTTAGTGTGATGACACAATGAAGAGATGATCCAAATTTAACCACTATGCAATAGTGAAGGATGCGACACATGTCCATGGTGGAAAAAAGACAAAAGACTTTGACGACTATGTTATAATTGATTTATGATGTGGCATTAAATTATTATAATATTTTATTTTACTTAGGGTTTTCTTTATTATTAATTATTTGAATTTACATGCAGATTACAAAGGTGGCAAACTTGTTTTTATCAGACGGTCCAAATTCTTGACATCGTAACAAAGGATTACATGCAGACGTGATAAAGAGGGATCACAGAGGAATGATCGATGTGATGGTCGCAGTCGATAAAAGGTGACAAATGTGATTCCATAAACTAGGCACTAGAAGATACAATTATTATCATGTGCCAATATATATGGGGTCAACTTTCTGATGAGATAAACTATGGGTGGATATACGACCAAATTACCATCACAATCGAGATCCATTATTTAAGGTCATTGACTCAGACATACTATGCAGAGTTCATGAATAAGACTGAAGAAGAATATATGATTGGAATATCATTATAATGAAGATATATTGATTAAGTTATTTTTACAGACATAATATGAAAGACTTGTTAAATTATTGTTAGACCTGATGAGTTGATAACTATTATTAAATAAGGATAATTGGTTACTCCTTTCTTGTAGTTAAACTTTTGGTTATTGATCACTAGGTTAGGTAATTTTTGGGAAGCATCATGTTGATCTAAAGCTTGTCTACATCCTTTGGGTTTCATACTTATAGGGATACCAAGATCAACACATGAGGAGGAAGAGATATTGTTATTATAGTCAGATGGAATGGATGGATCAATAACTGCAAACTTGAACTCAATTGTACCATTTTTCAGAATCAATAAAGATAAGTTCATTTTCTTTTTTATGTGCAATTGTCTCATTGTCATTTTACAATTAGTACCTCAGATAAATCACTAGAAATTCTTCAAAGTGTTAGTTTTATGTGCATGCTTCCTGATTTGATTCACAGTCTGTACTTTCAATTTCTTTTCTCATTTTGCATGGTTAAATTCTATTGATTGAGGCCTCAGTCAATTGGTTTGTCATGTGAGAAGTCTTACCCCTTTTAAAGTATCTTTGAATTTGTTTTAGGTTGCATGTACATTTAATAACACCTTTGAAGTGATAATTTTTCTTGTAAAACAGTCTCTGAGGTTGAACATAAAATTGGAATGACAATGAATCTATTTCCCATTGTTGATTAAGGCATTCATTTTTGTTATTATTGGATTTTGGTCATTAGTTCATTGTTTTAGTTTTGAGATACTATTCCCATCTTATTTATTTAGTTTATATCTTATATCTTTCAGAATTCTTTCAATATATACAATATTACATTTAAACGCTTTAATAGTACATAGATCTTAGTTTTAGGATCTCAATAGTACTTTTCCATACATTGAGAGAGAGGAAGTTTGAATCACACATTATCTACTCTAAAAATCCCTTAGGATTTGGGAGATAAAGTATAGGGTATAGGTTGAAACCTTGTTTTTTGGCAGATCACTTTGGTTTCTCATCATTGGATAGGAAAAATCCATAGGAAATCATATCTATTTATTGGAGCACCAATAGATTGATGAATCTACTAGGATAGTTATCATTAAGGAAATTTTTTCATAGTTTCTGGTAATAGAGGTTAGGCTCTACTGGGAGAAAAGAATATAGTAGACAATAAGTATTTCCATCTAAGAAGAAGGTGGTGACTCTACAATTTTGAAGTGGTGATAGATTTGGTCATATAATCTTGTTATTAACTATCTCATGTTGGGTAGAAGATCCTTGCATCCAGAAGAACTTGGATTAGACTTAATCCTATGGAAAGGAAAGACTTCAAGTGTCAAGATTATTTATGTACCACGTATGATATATCTTGGTAAGGATGATCAGGGGTATGCTTGTGAACAATTCCCTAATTAAAGCCATCATAGTTGTTAGCACTTTTTCTTGCAACACTTACCTAATGATGATAGTATACCTTGTATACTCAGATGCAACCTCTTTTAGGCAAGAGAAAGGCTAATTTCTAAGGATTGGATAATATCCTTCTTCATTTTTGAGCTCCAC
>MU224789.1:2458607-2470556 GCA_018584345.1 Thuja plicata | reverse complement strand
AATAGAGTACTATAAGCCAGGCTATGGTTTTGAGAACATAAACCAATGAGACAAGGATTTGCATCCTTCTTCCTTTTGATTTTAGGAGGGATAACCTAATGATTCACTCTCTAAAGAATCAACAAAGAAGACACTGTCCTACTGACGTAAGTCCTTGATGACTTTAGCTCATATTTTTTAGTAACAGGTATGTTTGAAATAATTTTGAATGTTTTGAAAACTTAAATGATGATATATTATCAGACCTAGACCTAGATCAGTGCCTATCCTTTGGGTTACAAAGTCAAAAGCTTGAAGTCTCAAAAAAAAAAAACACTGTAAGCTACCTTACAACCTACATGCAATTAGGATAAGTTGCCTTACAAATTATCTTATTACCTCTAAAATACTATATCAAATCTTTAAATACTGATATGCTTCCTAAAACCACTCACAAAACTTAGTTCTTTTCATGAAAGAAACTTGCAAGTAATTAGATAGTCACCTTGTAACAAAAATGCTTCAGAGTGCCTTACAATCTTAAGCATAAAAAAGCATACATAGGAAATAAAGAGACAACAATAGAGAAGAGTAAAATTGCACCGTATTTTATTGATGTAATCATTCTTTCATACATGAAAAAGCTTTGAAGCTTGAAAGAACACAGGCACAAATTTAGAAAGACTGATTTTTACAATATATTTCATCCTCCTTATAATATACAACTCTTTTTTATATATAGGTCTTCAACCATCTTGGAATCCTATTCAAAAGGATGCTACAAGCTTCGGATGGTCTTAGAAAACCTAACCCTAAAATCGCAGAAGAGACAAAAAGAAAGAGAGAGAATAAGCAGTGGAATAACTAAGTCAAAAAGATGGAAACATATATTTTTTGTTCTTCTCCTGATCTAGCAACTTGAATCTAATAGTATACATAGTAGATGGCAGTATATATGTCAAGTCTAGATGACCATGCTTTTAGATTCACCTACATTCTCCTTTTGCAATAACTTTCCTCTTCATCTTCAATAGTGAGGCGCCCAGTAGTCACCCTTACTCATCGTCCAAGATTTCTTCTTGAACTGCTAGCTTCTTTCTCTTGGGCATGGTCATCAACTCCCATGCTTTCACTTCATCATCTGATGGCCACTTGAAGTCCTGAGTACTATGTATCTGTACCTTTTATCTATCCCATCTTGCATCAATGATATTCTTGACATCTACCAAAAATTTGTTGATGTCAGTTTCTACCTTGAAATCTTTGTCCAATATCTTATTGAACCCTTCTACATCCACATCTGTCCTTGAAATAAATACCTCATCACTAGGCATTTTGCTATCAAATTCACTCCTACAGGCATCTAAGGCCTTTACTTGATCATCATCTCCCCTTAAGGAAGGAATAAATCTATTAAAATTATAAGAAAAGAGGCTTAATTTTACCTCAATTTGATTCAATTTGCCCTTAAAGAATGAGAGAGCAATATTAACTCTTTTGATCTCATCTTCAACTTCTGTCACTATTTTTGGCAAATCTGATCTCAGGGCTTGCAAAGATGCTAGCTTCTCAAATAATTTCACCCTAGTAGACCACTTAGTAAAATAGGGGTTCAGGATAGTCAGATGCCCCATCACCTCTGTATGCAAAGCTAGCAATTTGTTGTAGGCATTGAGTAAGAGATCAGTTTTATTTTTCAGAATTTCAATTCTATGTTGTAGCACTCCTCTTAATGCTCTTAAAGCAATTGCATTTCCTTTCTCTTCCTTGGCCTTTTCCTCAGCCACCTCTTCAGACTTTTCTTTGTCTTCAATTTGTAGGGGCTGTGGTTGCATATGTACATACATCACCTTAGGCATCTCTTCCAATTCTTTCATTAATATTTTTATCACCTGATCCTACTGGTGTACTTGTATTCGACATAATTCTCTATCTTTTGCCAATGCACTGGTCTCTTCTACCAATGTGCTACACTTATCAGACAATTGTTTATTTTTGTCTTCATTCAAGTGAGCCCAGTGTGTCATAATTTGGGATATCTCCAAATCCCCTGTATTTTGAATTGTCCACACCACTTGACTACCCACCATATTTTCTTGGATATTTACCACCTGGAGATTTTGATCTTTTGGGCACAGGCTCCACTTTGCAAAGGCCTAAGACTTTGGGCTATACACAAATCCTTTTATTACATCACCCATCTGAAATTCACTAGCCATTTTGAGGTCTAGTTTTTTTTGTATTTGGTTAATTATGAAGGCGGATGCTAAATCCCAGCCCTTAGCCAATAGTATTCCACTGCCTAGCACCAATTTCCTGGCATCCTCTGGTGAGATGTCTTCACTTTAAGGATCATAAGTTTGCAGAGCCACCAATGCCTCATTTTTTATGGTCTCCTTGCCATCAACTGTCAGTTGAGCTCTTATCTGCTCTTTCTTATACCATCTCAGGAAGTCTTTGAACTCCTCAGTTTTCACAAAGTTGTCATCATTCAAAAATTCTTTTTGATGAATCAATCTTTCATCAACACAGGCCTTGAGAGGCAATTCAACCTCATCCTCTAAATTAGGTTGTTGCTTCTTGCCCTCCCTAATTGCTTTTCTTAGGTTATGATCATATAACCTATTACTAGGTACTAGGGCTTTAGCCTTATCCTTTTTCTTATTTCTGCCTCTTTGCATTAGGTTCTTCATCATCAGGTTGTGTCACTATTGTCAAATCCACAATGTGGCCCTTTGTTCCTTGTAGCTGTGGCACTTCAGCAATATCTTGCTGTGGTGGAGCATACCTAGTAGGATGTGCATAATCACTATCACTACTACTGTTATATTTAGACTCTGAGTAATCAGGCCCTTGGACACCTTTTTTGTCAAGAACAGTATGAAGCTGTTCTATGAGCACATAATAATTGTCTATCATGGCTTTAATTTTGTCAAAATATGGGAGATCAGGGTAAAAACCCCCAAAAGCCATCCCATTTCTCTTTATTTGTCTTTTAATATTTAAGATTTCTTGAATCCTCTGTCTCCTTGTTTGAATATCATCTTCTTCCAAGATATTTCTTGTTGCATCTTCCTCTATTCATTCACAGTGGACATTAGTATTGGGGATTGTAGGAGTATAAAATTTTGTCACCCCTACCATCAAACCTTCTAGGTCAATATAACTATAAGGGGCTACCCCCATTCTGCATCCTTCCAACCATTGACCCACTACATCAATAGCACCCTTGCCAATTGTAAAGTTAAAAATGTTGAATTGCCTAGGGGTCAAAGTCCCCTTCTTGTGTGGTGCAAAATGCTCATTGTCTGTCAACAATAGCTGCCATACAAACTCCATTGCAACCACTCTTGCTCGTACATAATATGGTAAGAGATGAGGTGGGTGAATAAACCCATATACCCTGGTGATTGTATAATTTTATTCCAAAAAGAATTCACCCCAATTATGCTTTCCATCCCACCTATCTATGTAGTCACATGGCCTAAGCACTTGTATAATCTTCAATGGGACTGTGGTTTTGCTAATTCCCAGACTTTGTACTATTGGATACACAATCCAATTCTAAAAAGCACAATAATCACAGTCCCTAGACGTGTAATTCCAAACCCTCACCCAAAAATTGGATAGGATTTGGTCCTTCCTGGTAGAATCTCTGAGGGGCTAAATTGTCCACATCCATGATTAAAAAATTGAAATGCAATAGGAGATGCATAAGGATGGAGTAATGTAAGAAATTGGGCTCCTTCTCCTTTGGGTCTTTCATATTCTTCTGAGTTGCAATGAAACCCTCATGCATTTCATCAATGATGTGCTGAATATAATCATAACTAGTATTGGAGTGGACCTCTTGTAGGTCCAACACCATCATCAAAATGTCTGCACTAATCTTCTCTGCATCACCATCTATCCCTAGCACTCTACATAGGGCATAGGAAACATACTTGGTGTAGAAGTGTAAATCCTTGTAATAATATGGGCTGGTCCTAGACATAGGATCTAAATACTTTCTCACTTCTTTCAGCATATGTTTCAGCAACTGGCCTCTAGAAATTCTGGGCTTCAAAATATATCTTTGTTGCTGCTTCGTCATGTAAAATCTGCTAGACATGGTGTTGTATAAGCCAAAGGCTTGCATGATTGAATTTCTATTCAATATCAGTAGGGCAGTGCCATCATTCCCTTTTGATTGTTTTGGACAAAACATTGTAATGACTGGCCAGGTCTAGGAACAAGTCTACATCTACGTAGACATCAGGAACAATTAATATGGCTAATCCACAGGTCCAAGCGTTAGACACTGGAATAGCCTTATCAGAATTCTTATAAAAATAATTGAAAGAGAAAAACTTGTTGTTCCTGGAGTGACAACATCTCATATATCTCGATAATCATCAATGAGCACATTTACATTTGCTCTTTTGTTTTGAGTCGAACCAAGAAGCAGTTTGAGGAATTCATCTGAATAATTTACTTTTCCCTTGGCCTCGTCTTTCACCTTCTCACTTCCACCACTTGTTGAGGCTACACTGACAGCTCTGCTCATGTTTACAGTACTTGAATCTCCTTTTCTTTACCGAGATTGAAACAAATCTATCACTAAGATTCACAGACTGCCCTGTGCACAATTCTCTAAAAACAATGAGCTTTAAACAACAGAAAACCCTGAAATTCTCTAAATTTTCTCTCTATCAGATTACTTATCTCTTCACATTTTGGAATTTTGAAATCATGGTGAATGCAACTGAATACACCATCAACTCCTTATAGTAACCATTCAAAGTACATAGCTCATGATTTTCAGAACATCAATTCTATCTTTAATTCAACATACTACGAACATGATTGAAAACCTAGCCATAGTTCTCTGAGTATGATAGGTAAACAAATTCATAAAACTGAATCCTGGGAAAAACCTTATAAAATTCAAATGAGCTGACATGTCATCCTAGGATTGACAAACTTTCATACATCTAAGCTACCCTTTTCTACACAGTAATCAAAATCTAAGCCTCTGATTGGTCGATAAATGATTCATACTGACATATCTAATACTGCCACCTTTTCTCAAAATTTGGTATCAAGCGACCACGTGACTACACTTATTTTCTCTATTGCTGACCCCAATCCTTAACCCGTTATTTCTTTAGAGACATAGCGACTACACAACTTTCTTTACTTTTGCTAACCACAGTCATCATTTGGCGATCACATGACAATGAGGAAATCAAAGTCGCCAATGGTTATCACTAACCCACATTATTTTCTAAGACTATGTGACTAAGTGTCACTGTTAACTTTTGCGGTTATCTCTTAGTAGAAAAATTTCATCTTTCCTTTGCCAGACTGTACGGCTGCACTTAGTCACCCGATCGCAAAATGCAAATGCTAAGTGCCAAAACTTCTTGAGACAACACGACAAGGAACCTTGCCCTTTACTTTATCTGATGACCTCGCGACATACCCTTAGCCGCTGAGTCGCGAGGACTTTTCTCTTTGGGATCTTTTATTCTCAGACTTGGCAACCACCATAGGATCTTTTAATAACTTTAACTGACGGTTGTCGCTTAATCACCAAGAAATTAATTGTACCTTTAAAATCTTCTGAGACTTTGTGACAAACAGAAGACCTTAATGAGTCTCGTAGTTTCTAAATGAATTTTTACCTTTTAGCAATCAAGCGATCATTCTTTGAAGTTCACTCACCTCTTGACACATGTCTCATTGTGTATTGAAATTTGAGTTATCTGGTGACAACCCGACTGTTCTTTATCCCAAACAAAAAAAAGTTAGTTGCAAGGTCTTGAAAGATTTAAATTAACTGGCATCTTTTCGGGAGACTATGCGACTAAAGATTTCATGTCATACTTAACCTCAAACCCATTTAGCGACTGTGTGACACAAAGAGATCACAATGTCTTGTGATAAACCCTTGACTACTGAAAATTTCTTGCGACCTCCCGACCTATTTGTGGGCCCCTTCATATATTGCTGGCTTGTTTAATGATCCCACAACCATGTGATATAAAGTAAATCAGGAAGTCTAGGAATGATAAAGGAATATTCTAATGTTGCATGAGACTACGCGACATAGGATAATCACTAAGTCTGGGAGAAAAAAGGAATATGCCATTTAAATTATGCGACTAAGCGATTAGAATGGAACTCATGACTTAAGTGAAGCAAAAAGGTAACTGTGAAACATAAGTGTAAAAGACCTAAGGGTTTCTTTTCAAATTTGGACACTGAATAAGACCTTAGGGTTTCAAGGTTTTTACATATTCTCATAGGTTTAGACTTGAAAACCTAGAAACTTTGACAGGGAAAGGCATGAAGACTAAGGGACTTCTAAATTAAACATAGAATCAGATAGGGAAGACCACAAGGCTTAGGGAAACCAGCCAAAACCTAGAATACAACCAACAGTGGCTCTGACTGAGGACGGTTAAATGCAAGTTTATATCGAGAACCACAAAATCTCTAGTTGCAGACCACCACAAAAATAGAGCAGAACACCAAAAATAGAAGGGAAATATTTACAGAACTTACAAACAAGGGAAGGAAAAACTACACATATGATACATATTTACTTGTGCACTACTATGATTTTTACTTGAAGAAAGGTTTCAAAAATTTCCCATGCACGGACAACTCAAAACTTTATCCCTCCATATTTTTCAACAAATATGAGTCTTTGCCAAAATGTTCTGAAATAATATAAGGTCCTAGCCATAAAGACTCAAATTTATTGTGTTTACCTTTGTCTTCTTCCCTTGCATTCCATTGGAGAACCAAATCACTAGCCTGAAACTTTCTGTTAGTAGCCCTTTTGTCAAAAAAATACTTCATTTTTTGTTGTAACCTTATGTTCTCTCTCTGACTTTCTCTCCTTGTTTCATCTAATTCTAGCAGTTGTATCATCCTGTCTTGCTTTGGGTTAATATGTAAATGTTCTTCTTGTATGAATTGGTAAATAGGTAGTAAATTGTTCATTGGCAACCTTGCTTGTTAACCATATACCAATTCGAAAGGGGACTTACTAGTTTCCTTCTTGAGTGTTATCCTATCAGCCCAAAGAGCTAATCTCAACTTTGTATGCCATGTTTTCTTATTTTGTTCTAGATTCCTCTTTAATATCTTCAATATGCTTTTGTTGCTAGACTCAGCTTGTCCATTATCCTATGAGTGATATGCGGATGAGTATGATATTGTAATCCCATACCTTTCACAGAAACTTGTCATTTCTTCTGATCTGAAAGTCATAGCATTATCCATTACTAATTTACTAGGCACACCAAACCTGGTTAAAATGTTATCCATGAGAAACTCAGTAACCACTTTTCTTTTTGCTCTCCTGGTAGGGATAGTCTCAATCCATTTAGTAAAGTAATCAGTGGCCACCAAAATCCAACTATGTCCTGCACTAGATTTCTCTTGAAATTCACCAATAAAATCACTCCCCCACATAGCAAAAGGAGCCTCAGTGCTTACTAAATTTAGTAACAGAGCACCAGAAAATTTCAATTTGTTGGAAAACCTCTGACATGGTTGACATTTCCTAACATGAATATATGTATCCTTGAACAAGGTAGGCCAATAATATCCTGACCTCAAAATTTTATGGGCGGTGGTCTTAGCAGAAAAGTGACCTCCACATTCCCCTTCATGCATCTCAGTCAAAACCTTCTCAGCTTGGTGTTTGTCAAGAAACAACAATAGTATACCATTCTTATCTTTCTAAAACAAATCACCTTGGATCAGAATATACCTTTGAGTTTGTAATTTCAAACTCCTCTTTTGAGTTTCAGACAAATGATCAGGGCACTTAGCATTTTTGAGAAAGAAAACAATATCAACATAATATGGTTGCCTTTCTATACTAGTAACAGCTTGGTCATATGTTTTTGGCTGGTTCAGCTGCACTAAATCTAGATTCTCTTCTGTCATAAGTTTTTCCAAGCCCTGTCCTCTTATTAGTTTGGTGATATTGATTTCAAAATTGAATTCTTGAATTCTTGTAATCCACTTACATCTCTTACCAGTAACCTCTGACTGTGTAAGGATATCTTTTACTGCTGAATGAGGAACGTAGGCTTTCACCTTACCACAAACCAAGTAAAGCCTAAAGGACTTTATGGCCTTTACCAATGCATAAGCCTATTTTTCCATTATTTCATAGTTAAGCTCTGCAGCCTGCAAGGATCTACTATAAAAAGATATGGGATGTTCAAATCCCTATTCATCCTTTTGAAGCAATATGGCAGCAATAGTATGAAATGAGGCAAATGAAAACAAAGAGAAAGACTTAGTGTAATCTGGGGATTTCAAAACTGGAGCCTCTTGCATAGCCTCCTTAATTCTTTCAAATGCTTGCTGAGCTTCATCATTCCAAACAAACTTAGCATCTTTCTTTAGCAATTTTACAATGGGCTTAACAATTTTTGCAAAATTGACTATAAACCTTCTGAAAAAATTTATCTTTCCTAAGAAAGATTGAACACCTTTTAAATTTTTTGGAGCAATTACTCTTTGAATTTCTTCCACTCTCTCAGGGTCTATCCTTACCCCTTCCCTGAACACTATATGTCCCAGCAACTTTCCCTCTTTGACTGCAAAGTGACACTTCTTAGGGTTCAATGAAACACCATATTCCAATGCTTTGTTAAAAATCTTACCCAAGTGGTCACAATGATCAATAGACTTCTTGGAATATGCAGTCAAGTCATCTTGATAAATGACCATGAATAGATCTATAAACTCCTTGAAAGAAACATCCATGACTCTTTGAAAAGTTGCTCCTGCATTTATTAATCCAAAAGGCATTTTGATATACACATATGTTCCCCAAGGAGTAGTAAATGCATTTTTATACTGCTCTATTTCTTTAACTAAAACCAGGTTATAACCTAAAAAACCATCCATCATGGACAACAATTCACAACCACTCACCTTATGTAACATTGCTTCCATATTTGGCAATCAATAGTTATCTTTCAATGAAGCAATATTGAGGTTTCTAAAATCAACACATAGTTTGATGTCACCATTTTTCTTCCTAACTGACACTAGATTTGACACCCATGTTGAATGTCTAATGGGCTGGATTATCCCAGCATCTTTGAGTTTCATCAATTCTTGCTACATCTTGGGAGCCAACAAGGGATTAATAGGTCTTTGCTTCTGCCTAAATGGCTTGAAATCTGATTTCAATGTCCAATTTCATGCTAAAAACGGTCTTCTCTATATGCTTTCAAGTCGTCATACAACCAAGCAAAGACATGTTTGTATTTTCTGAGTAGCTTGATCAGATTTATTCTTACATGAGAATCCAAACCTTTTCCAATATAAACTATTTGAGGATTATTTTTGGATCCTAAGTTTATTTCTTCTAGATCCTCAACATTGGTATTTCTCAACTTGGATGTATCATTTTACTGAGTTATAAACAAAGCCTCATGTTCAACCGAACCCCTAGGAATCTGATTAGAACTTAATTGGACAACTTCATTTCCAAAGATATAATCCTTTCCATCATCATGTTCTAGTAAGGAACCACAATCTATACTTTGGTTCTCATAGTGATCGAAACATTGCATGAACCTTAAAATATCTTGATCATCTTGGAACACCTGCCAGTTGTATATCTTGTCCAAAACAACTGGTCTTGTTTTAACTTCAAGTATTGATACTCCGTGTAAGGTCAAATCATCATTTTTCATAGCCACATTTGCTAGAAAATCAGCCATAATATTTTTTGACCTTTCTAACCAATTTATATTAAAAGTATCAAACATTTCAAGTTGATCCCAAATAGCATGTTTGTACATTTTCAATCTATCATTCTTCACAGCATATTTAGATCTGAATTGTGCTACCACCAACTCAGAGTCACCATAAACCCTTAAACATTTTATACCATGTTTGATAGAAATTTCAAGTCCTAAGAATAAAGCCTCATACTCTGCAGTATTATTTGTACATTAGAAGTCCAACATAAATGAGTATTTAAAAGTTGTACTTGATGGAGATATCAAAAATAATCCTGCCCCTGATCCTTCTTTGTAGAAAGCACCATCAAAGTACATTTTCCATAGTCCATCTTCTTGCAAGATTAATTCTCTATTCAAAGGGTCAGCTTCTTGATTTTTATGTTCATCTTTTTGCATTCTAAAATTTTCCATGTCTATGTCAATGCAATAGTTCACATGAGTATCCTCATATTTTTCTATCATGTGGGGAGTTCAACTCTCCCTCAAGACATTGACGTTCTCTCCAGCAATGTTGAAAGTAGCATATGATAAATCATTTTGTATACTACCACCCATTGAAACACTCCATTTCCTTGATAACAACATGCCATAATGAGGTGGTATGTCAACCACAAGGACACTCATTATCATCACTACATCAGGGAAAACTGCTAGTCTATAAGGCATAGCCTCAATAGTACCAATTACAGGGACCTCTCTAGAATCCATAGCTCTACATATTCCATGAGGTGTATCAACTTGTAGCCTCATTGCCTTCATGATTTCAACTGGCATAACTTTATTTGAGGCTCCTAAATCAATCATACAATTCTTGAGCATTTTATCATTAATTATCAATGAGAGAAAAAATGGGTCAACAACTTTTGGAGAAGAAGTTGCATTTAGGAATATTTGAGGAATTTCTGATGTCAACACCTATAATTCATTTCCCCTAGTAGTTGGCTTCTTAGAAACCTCCATTGGACTCTGAACCTTTATTGTGGGGACACTGTTTAATAATGACATTACTTTTTCTTTATGTTCTTTGATCCTCATCATTTCTAAAAATGGCACCTTATCTGTCATCTAGGACAGGCACTAACCCATGTCTACTGGAGTATATCTCATCTGAAAACTTTGACTTGTCAATAATAACATCATTTTCCTCATTGTGTTCCTTTTGAAGTGACTCTTGAACATCATTTGGCTCTATGGATTTTGTAACAATCTTGACCTTGTGTTTATTTACACTTTCACTAGGTCCTTCCTTTTTCTGAAAATACATAGTGTCCACCTTGTTTTACTTTATAAAGACACCTGAAGGTTGGCTACCAGCTCCACCTACCACCCTATTCCTTAAGTGGTAATTGCTTCTAGCTTTATTCACTAACTCAGCAGTGATTCTAGCCTTCTCTTCATCTAAAGCTTTCCTTATGAGTGGAACATCCTGACCATCCTGAGCATAACATCTTATACTGTCACCAGTTTCATTAGTTTCACTATCAGATAAGATCTGTTGGTGATGATTCTCAATCCTTTTTTGTGAGACATAGGAATCATGATTCTCCTCCTCATTTTTTGAATCAACATCATGGCATGAAAAGGTATTGGTCATACTGTGATCACAGTGTTCCCCCTCATCTTTTTCCTATTCCTCACTTGCCCTTAAATCCAAGGAGACAAGACAAAAGTTAGGATTATGAGGAGCATCACAGGCCTCACACCAAGTCTCCTCATTACAGAAATGGAGAGAATTTCTATGTAGGGGGTCAGGAGTCTTATTGTCTATTTTTTCCCTTTTAGGTGCATTAACAGGCTTTCCATCTTTGAAATGAGTTCCATATAGATGATTTTTCATTCTATTCTGAGGATTATAAGTAGTATTGTAAGAAGGTCTATTATTCTGAGGAGCCCTATATTCTTTATATTCCAGCTCTTTCAGATTGCTCTTGTTAAACCTTGCATCATCCCTTCTATTTAATTTACCAGACACTCTTCTGTTCATTTCAATATTGACTACTATTTTATAATCATCAGTAAGAGTTCTTGGGATTTTATCTCTCAGAGCATATCCCATCTTGGAATCAAAGGCAGTTAAATAAGTTGCTAGACATACCTCTTCATCTAGCTTTATCTTCTGGAATAGTTTGTGCATAGCTCTTTGAAACCTTGTGTTAAACTCAGTAACCTCTTCATTGTAATTTTTCTTGATATTATTGAA
>MU224789.1:2405889-2457171 GCA_018584345.1 Thuja plicata | reverse complement strand
TAATATCCTTCTTCATTTTTGAGCTCCACAGACTCAGGCAGGTTTTACCTTTTAAAGATTACTGATATCTCAGTCTATTTATTTGGTGGATTGTTTCATTCACTGGGTATGAACCAAAAACCTCACTATAACAACTTATAAAACACTTTAGAGATTGCAATGATTAGTTTGAAACAGAGTACTATAAGCCAGGCTATGGTTTTGAGAACATAAACCAATGAGACAAGGATTTGCATCCTTCTTCCTTTTGATTTTAGGAGGGATAACCTAATGATTCACTCTCTAAAGAATCAACAAAGTGGACATTGTCCTGCTGACATAAGTCCTTGATGAGTTCAGCTCATATGTTTTAGTAACAGGTATGTTTGAAATAATTTTGAATATTTTGAAAACTTAAATGATGATAAATTATCAGACCCAGACCTAGATCAGTGCCTATCCTTTGGGTTACAGAGTCAAAAGCTTGAAGTCTCAAAAAAACAAAACACTGTAAGCTGCCTTACAACCTACATGAAATTAAGATAAGTTGCCTTACAAATTATCTGACTACCTCTAAAATACTATATCAAATCTTTAAATACTGATATGCTTCCTAAAACCACTCTCAAAACTTAGCTCTTTTCATGAAAGAAATTTGCAAGTAATTAGATAGTCACCTTGTAACCAAAATGCTTCAAAGTGCCTTACAATCTTAAGCATAAAAAAGCGTACAAAGGAAATAAAGAGACAACAATAGAGAAGAGTAAAATTGCACCATATTTTATTGATGTAATCCTTCTTTCATACATGAAAAATCTTTGAAGCTTGAAAGAACACATGCATAAATTTAGAAAGACTAATTTTTACAATATATTTCATCCTCCTTATAAAATAGAACTCTCTTCTATATATAGGTCTTCAACCATCTTGGAATCCTTTTCAAAAGGATGCTACAAGCTTTAGATGGTCTCAGAAAACCTAACCCTAAAAATGTAGAAGATACAAAAAGAAAGAGAGAGAAGAAGCGGTGGAATGACTAAGTCAAAAAGATGGAAACATATATTATTTGTTCTTCTCTTGATCTAGTGACTTGTATCTGATAGTATACATAGTAGATGGTAGTAGTTATGTCAAGTATAGATGACCATGCTTTTAGATCCACCTACATTCTCCTTTTGTAATAACTATCCTCTTCATCTTCAATAGTGAGGTG
Source organism: Thuja plicata (assembly GCA_018584345.1). Taxonomy (NCBI): domain Eukaryota; kingdom Viridiplantae; phylum Streptophyta; class Pinopsida; order Cupressales; family Cupressaceae; genus Thuja; species Thuja plicata. The sequence continues at coordinate 2,455,979 of MU224789.1, read as the reverse complement.
CCAAGTAGTCACCCTTACTCATCATCCAAGATTTCTTCTTCAACTGTTGGCTTCTTTCTCTTGGGTGTGGTCATCAACTCCCATTCTTTCACTTCATCATCTAATGGCCACTTGAAGTCCTGAGTACTCTGTATCTATACCTTTTGTCTATCCCATCTTGCATTAGTGATATTCTTGACATCTACCAGAAACTTGTTGATGTCAGTTTCTGCCTTGAAAGCTTTGTCCAATATCTTATTGAACCCTTCTACATCCACATCTGTCCCTGAAATAAATGCCTCATCACTAGGCATTTTTCTGTCAAATTCACTCCTTCAGGCATCTAAGGCCTTTACCTGATCATCATATCCCCTTAAGGAAGGAATAAATCTATTAAAATTATCAGAAAAGAGGCTTAATTTTACCTCAATTTGATTCAATTTTCCCTTAAAGAATGAGAGAGAAATATTAACTCTTTTGATCTCATCTTCAACTTCTATCACTATTTCTAGCAAATCTGATCTCAGGGCTTGCAAAGATGCTAGCTTCTCAAATAATTTCACCCTAGTAGACCACTTAGTAAAATAAGGGTTCAGGATAGTCAGATGCCCCATCACCTCTATATGCAAAGCTGGCAATTTGTTGTAGGCATTGAGTACAACATCAGTTTTATCTTTTAGAATTTCAATTCTATGTTGTAGCACTGCTCTTAATGCTCTTAAAGCAATTGCATTTCCTTTCTCTTCGTCTACCTTTTCCTAAACCACCTCTCCAGACTTTGCTTTATCTTCAATTTGCAGGGGCTGTGCTTGCATAAGTACATACATCACCTCGGGCTTCTCTTCCAATTCTTTCATTAATCTTTTTATCACCTGATCTTGCTGGTGTACTTGTATTTAGCATAATTCTCTATCTTTTTCCAATGCACTGGTCTCTTCTACCAATGTGCTACACTTATCAGACAAGTTTTTAGTTTTTTCTTCATTCAAGTGAGCCCAGTCTGTCATAATTTGGGATATCTCCAAATCCCCTGTATTTTGCGCTGTCCACACCATTTGACTACCCACCATATTTTCTTGGATATTCACCAATTGGGGATTTTGATCTTTTGGGCACAGGCTCCACATTGCAAAAGCCTGACACTTTGGGCTATACCCAAATCCTTTTATTACATCACCCATCTTAACTTCACTAGCCATTTTGAGGTCTGGTTGTTTTCTTATTTGGTCAATTATGAAGACAGATGCTAAATTCCAGCCCTCAGCCAATAGTATTCCACTGCCTAGCACCAATTTCCTCGCATCCTCTGGTGAGATATCCTCACTTTCAAGATCATAAGTTTGGAGAGCCACCAATGCCTCATTTGTTGTGGTCTCCTTGCCATCAACTATCAATTGAGCTCTTATCTACTCTTTCTTATACCATCTCAGGAAGTCTTTGAACTCCTCAGTTTTCACAAAGTTGTCATCATTCAAAAATTCTTGTTGATGAATCAATCTTTCATAAACACAGGCCTTAAGAGGCAATTCAATCTCATCCTCTAAATCAGGCTATTGCTTCTTGCCCTCCCTAATTGCTTTTCTTAGGTTATGATCATATAACCTATTACCAGGTAGTAGGACATAAGCCTTATCCTTTTTCTTATTCTTCCCTTCAACTGAAGGTTGACCTATTTCTAATTTCTACCTCTTTGCATTAGGTTCTTCATCATCAGGTTGTGTCACTATTGTCAAATCCATAATGTGGCCCTCTATTCCATACAACTGTCGCACTTCAGAAATATCTTGTTGTTGTGGAGCGTACCTAGTAGGACATGCATAATCACTGTCACCATTACTGTTATATTTAGAATCTGAGTAATCAAGCCCTTGGGAAATTTTTTTGTCAAGAACAATATCAAGTTGTTCTATGACCACATAATAATTTTTTATCATGGCTTTAATCTTGTCAAAATATGGGAGATCAGGGTAAAAACCCCCAAAAGCCATCCCATTTTTCTTTATTTTTCTTTCAAGATTTAAGAGTTCTTGAATCCTCTATCTCCTTGTCTAATTATCATCTTCATCCAAGATGTTTCTTGTTGCATCTTCCTCTATGCATTCACAATGGACATTAGTATTAGGGATTGTAGGAGTATACAATTTTCTCACCCCTGCCATAAAACCTTCTGGGTCAATATACCTTCCAACCATTGACCCACTGCATCAATAGCACCCTTTCCAATTGTAAAGTTAAAAATTTTGAATTGCCTAGGGGTCAAAGTCCCCTTCTTATGTGGCACAAAATGCTCATTGTCTGTCAACAATAGCTGCCATATAAACTCCATTGCAGCCACTCTTGCTGGTACATAATATGGTAAGAGATGAGGTGGGTGAATACACCCATATACCCTGATGACTGTATAATTTTATTCCAAGAAGAAATCACCCCAATTATGCTTTCCCTACCACCTATCTGTGTAGTCACATGGCCTAAGAAGTTGCATAATCTTCAATAAGACTATTGTTTTGCTAATTCCCAGAATTTGTACTATTAGATACACAATCCAATTTTGAAAAGCAAAATAATCACAGTCCCTAGACGTGTAATTCCAAACCCTCACCCAAAATTGGATAGGATTTGGTCCTTCCTGGTAGAACCTCTGAGGGGCTAAATTATCCACATCCATGATTACAAAATTGAAATGCAATAGGAGATGCATAAGGATGGAGTAATGTAACAACTTGGGCTCCTTCTCCTTTGGTTCTTTCATCTTCTTCTGAGTTGCAATGAAACCCTCATGCATTTCATCAATGATGTGCTGAATATAATCATAACTAGTATTGGAATGGACCTCTTGTAGGTCCAACACCATCATCAAAAATGCTTGCACTAATCTTCTCTTCATCACCATCTATCCCTAGCACTCTACATAGGGCATAGGAAACATACTTGATGTAGAAGTGTAAATCCTTGTAATAATATGGGCTGGTCCCAGACATAGGATCTAAAAACTTCCTCACTTCTTTCAGCATATATTTCAGCAACTGGCCTCTAGCAATTCCAGGCTTCAAAATATATCTTTGTTGCTGCTTCGTCATGTCAATTCTGGTAGACATGGTGTTTTATAAGCCAAAGGCTTGCATGAACGAATTTCTATTCAATATCAGTAGGGAAGTGCCATCATTTCTTTTGATTGTTTTGGAAAAAACATCATAATGACTAGCTAGGTCTAGGAAAAATTCTACATCTACGTAGACATCAGGAACAATTAATCTGGCTAATCCACAGGTCCAAGGGTTTGACACTAGAATAGCCTTATCAAAAAATTTATAAAAATAATTGAAAAGAGAAAAACTTGTTGTTCCTGGAGTGACAACATCTCATATATCTCAATAATCATCAATGAGCACATTTTCATTTGCTCTTTTGTTTTGAGTAAAACCAGGAAGCAGTCTGAGGAATTCATCTAAATAACCTTGTCTTCCACCTTGTCACTTCCACCACTGGTCAAGGCTACACTGACTGCTCTGTTCATGTTTATAATACTTGAATCTCCTTTTCTTTACCTATATTGAAAGAAATCTATCACTAAGATTTACAGACTACCCTGTGCACAATTATCTGAAAACAATGAGCTTTAAAAAATAGAAAACCCTATAATTCTCTAAATTTTCTCTCTGTCAGATTACTTAGCTCTTCACATTTTGGAATTATGAAAGCAAGGTGAATGCAAATGAATACACCATCAACTCCTTATAGTAACCATTCAAAGTACACAACTCATGATTTTTAGAAGATCAATTGTGTCTTTAATTCAACATACTGCGAACATGATTGAAAACCTAGCCGTAGTTCTCTGAGCATGACAGGAAATCAAATTCATAAAACTGAATCCATGAAAAAACCTTATAAAATTCAAATGAGCTGACATGTCATCCTAGGATTGGCGAACTGTCATACATCTTAGCTACCCTTTTCTACATAGTAATCAAAATCTAAGCCTCTGATTGGTCGATGAATGATTCATACTGACATATCTGATACTACCACCTTTTCTCAAAATTTGGTATCAATCAACCATGCGACTGCACTTATTTTCTTTGTCGCTAACCCCAACCCTTAACCCGTGATTTCTCTGGAGACATAGCGACTACACAACTTTCTTTACTTTTTCTAACCACAGTCATGATTTGGTGATCATGCGACAATAAGGAAATCAAAGTTGCCAATGGTTATCACTAACCCACATTCTTTTCTGAGACTATGCGACTAACTGTCACTGTTAACTTTTGCGGTTATCTCTTAGTAGCCAAATGTCATCTTTCCTTTGCTAGACTGTGTGACTGTGCTTAGTCGCCTGATTGAGAAATACAAATGCTAAGTGCCAAAACTTCTTGAGACAACGCGACAAGGAACGTTGCCCTTTACTTTATTTGATGACCTCGCAACATACCCTTAGCCACTGAGTCGCAAGGATTTTTCTCTTTGGGCTCTTTTATTCTTAGACTTGGCAACCACCGTAGGATCTTTTAATGACTTCATTCGACAGCTGTCGCTTCATCGCCAAGAAATCACTTATAACTTTAAAATATTTTGAGACTTTGTGACAAATAGAAGCCCTTAATGAGTCTCGTAGTCGCTGAATGAATTTTTACCTTTTAGCGATCAAGTGATCATTCTTTGAAGTTCACTCACCTCTTGACACATGTCTCATCACGTATTGAAAGCTGAGTTATCTGGCGACAACCTGACTATGCTTTATCCCAAACTGAAAAAGGTTAGTCGCAAGGTCTCGAAAGATTTAAATTAACTGGAATCTTTTCTAGAGACTCCGCGACTAAAGCTTTCATGTCATACTTAACCTCAAACCCGTTTAGCGATTATGCGACATAAAGAGATCGCAATGTCTTGTGATAAACCCTTGACTGCTGAAAATTTCTTGCGACCTCCCAACCTGTCTGTGGGCCCCTTCATATATTGTTGGCCTATTTAATGATTCCGCGACCATGCAATACAAAGTAAATCATGAAGTCTGGGAATGATAAAGGAATATTCTAATGTTGCATGAGACTACATGACACAGGCTAATCGCTAAGTTTGGGAGAAAAAAGGAATATGCCATTTAAATTATGTGACTAAGAGATTAGAATGCAACTCATGACTTAAGTGAAGCAAAAAGGTAACTATGAAACATAAGCGTAAAAGACCTAAGGGTTTCTTTTCAAATTTGGACACTGAATAAGACCTTAGGGTTTCCAGGTTTTTGCATATTCTCACAGGTTTAGACTTGAAAACCTGAAAACTTTGACAGGGAAAGGCATGAAGACGGAGGGACTTCTAAATTAAACACAAAATAAGAGAGGGAAGACCACAAGGCTTAGGTAAACTAGCCAAAACCTGGAATATAACCAACAATAGTCATGAGAGAAGTGAAGAAAATTGTGATCCTTTTTTCCAAGGTAATAGAGGAGGTCATGCGTCTCAACATGATCCAGCTCAGGAAATGACTGAAAGAGAGAAAAAAAATTAAAAAATGGGATGTTATATTTTGTGAGATGGCTGATGTAGGATAAAAAGATGAAGAAATGGTCTTGGCTCTTAAAATAAAACCAGAAGAGGTATTAAGGAAAATAATAATAACGATAAGTACAATTAGATCACCAAGAGATAAAGAAGGTCCTTAGGATGATGGAAATCGATTTTAGAATCCTCCTCATAGGAAGAATAGTGGGAATATTTTTAATAATGATCATACCAACCCTTTGTTTGAACTAGACAATAGAGGGAGAACTGAGAAAAATAGCAATGATAGGGAAAGGAGAGATCATTGAGGATAGTGGAACAATCGAGAAAAAAATAACCATAAAAATAGAGTGAATCCTAACACATCTGACCAACATGAAAAAATAGACATCAAAACAATGGAAAGATGTATAGTGGATATCAGAATAATAGGGATCATAATAATGGCCCAAGAGATTTTAATGTCAATTCAAATTTTGGACCAAGAAATTATCAAAGATTCCAAAATGCAACTCAATAGAATCAAAGACATGGAGGCATCACTCAAAATGGAAAAAAATATAGATCCCCAATGGTTTCTGATAGATACAAACAATTAGACTTTTATGGAATTATGCGATGTCATAATGACATAAAAAATGAACTAAGGAGTGCAATAAATTTTTTTTCAGGGAATGAGTTAGAATCAACAAAAGTAGATTGTGTAAATTTGAAGAATATTATCCAAGATTGTGATGAATTCAATGAGGATGTATACATAAATTTTTTTGTTCAAACGCTCATAGAAAATGTAGAAAAATGGTTTAATGGTCTACCAGATAGATTTATATTTGGTTGGGATGAATTTTCAAATCGGTTCATAGAGAAATTCGGTGATAACATTGATACTTCTTTTGCTTCACATGAATTGGCAAGTATAAAAAAATCAGAATGAATCTGTGGCTGAATTCAATAAAAGAATCAATAAGGTTCTAAATAGGATTCCAAGAGATGTACAGCCTATTGATGCCTTTCCAATTAATCTATATATGGGTGCCTTTGATAGCAAGATAAATTATATAATCAGATCTCATAAGCCTTCTACCTTGGCACAGGCTCTCAAGATTTCTATCACTATTCAAAGTGATAGGAAGGAATCTAGTACAATCACTAAGAGAGAGGATAGTCAGTTGTTTAACCAAAAAGAGCCTAAGAAACACAAGGAGGAAGATATATTAGACAAGCTTATGAATATGGTGAAAGGCCTCCAAGTGAAAAGTGGGAGAGACAATTTCAAGTACAATCAGAATAATTGAGTACCATACAAAAATGACATTTATCAATCATAGGATATACCTTATAGCATAGAATGGAAGGATGGGAAACTAGTGAACAAAGACTTACATACTCCTGGTCCATTGAGAAAGAACAACCATTTTATGGAAAGCTACCCTTGGTGTGAAGCTTGTAGACTGCCACATTCTTATGAACATTGTGTTGTTTCCCAAAGATGGAGAGAGGATGAAGATTAGAATGATGATCAACAACCCACATTAAATAACTTATTCATAGGTCCTATGTGGGGATATGATGATTATAGCTCTTCAGATGAATACTATTGTAGGGATGACCTAAATAGAGTATATCAATATGGGAATTATCAGGAGAATCCTCCAAGATTAAGAAAATTAACAGAAGAGGAGAAGAAAGAATACACAATAGGTATAGTAGAAAAAGTGAGAAATAATTACAAGTTGAGGAATAGAATAGTGAATGCAGACTGAGCGAAACCTGACCAAGGAATTGATCAAAGAAGGTTGAAGGGAAAAAATATTTCTCAAGATAAACATGTAGAAATTTAGGACATTCCAACAATAGTAAGAGAAAAGGTGGTTAGTAAATCTCTCCCAAACAAATGTTCTTTCATGTCTAATGCAATGTCTCAAGTAAAACTATCCGTTCCTTTTCTTGAAATAGTTAAAATACTTGAATATAAAAGTGAAGCTTTGAAAATATTGTCTAATGTAGGTAATAAGGAAGATCTTAACCAAGAAGTAAAGGATCCTCTAGATATTTATCTAGAAACTAATTTAAACAAAAATGGAAATCAAATTGATCCTTTCTATCTTACTCTATTGATAAACAATATATTGGTAAAGAATTGTATGATAGATTCTGGCGCAGCAATGAATATTATGCCTAATGATGTAATGAAAGAATTAGGAATCAATGTTGATACCAAATTTGGTAGATGGTATGCTATGGATAATAGATCTGTTCTTGTTGTAGGTATAATGAAAAATGTTGAATTTAAACTTCCTACATGTCCTGAAATGTCTCATAAAATGGATATTACTATGGTTGAATTTCCTGCTAATTATGCAATGCTTCTTTCTAGACAATGGTCTAGCCTAGTAGGACGTAGTATTTAATTAGATCTTTGTTATGCTTTTATTCCAGTGAATGGCAACGATGTAAGGATTGACAGGGAGACTAGAAGTACATAAATTATTGAGGATGTGGATCCAAGCTTGGTTACACATTTATGTCATTCTAATATGGATAAATTTCAGGTAATTATTTCAAAAAATTCAATGCATAATACTGAACCTATTGAATTACATGCTGGAGTAAATAACAATACAATTTGGAAAATGTATTTTGGTGGTGCTTGCTGGAAGGATGGTAATAGAGAAAGTGTCATTTTCTTTTCTCCTGATAAGAAAAAATTTAAATATTCCTTCTTACTAGATCTTGAATGTACTAAAAATGTTGCAGAGTATGAAGCTCCACTTCTTTATTTGAGGATATCTAGTAAGCATGGAATAAAATGTTTAAGTGTTTTTGGTGATTCTGAATTGATTATTTCTCAGGTTAAAAGTAAATTTGTTTCTAAGAAGCCTCATCTTAAAAGATGTAGGAATGAAGTATGGGATTCTATAAAATGTTTTGATTCTTTTTCTATTGATGGGATAGATAGGTCAGATAATATCCTTGCAAATTTTATGGCTAATTTGGCATTGAAGCATAATGACATCCCTTGTGAATACATAGTTCAAGTTGAAGTTAAAACTAGGCCTATTATACCAAATAACATCAATAACTGACAAATCTTTGAAGATGACAGAGATATAATTAAACTTTTAGAATGTGAACAAGAGTATGAAGATCAATTGATAGACTTGAATGGTCATGTTAAAATAGAGAATGGTAAAGAAGTGTTGTTTGGAAAGAAAATCATTCATCTTAAAACCAATAAGGTTCCGAAAGGTCTTGTTGTAATGGAGAGGTTGTTTGACAATAAAGATTCAAAAATGGACAAGAAAAGTAATAATGTCACAATGGATGAATTAGAAAGGATAAACTTGGCAAATGAAGCGACTCCAAAGGAAGTATATGTGGGTAAATGCTTAACCCCAAGATTAGAACAAATATCTTGAGATTATTGAGAAAATATAGGCATGTATTTGTTTGGTCCTATGATGACCTTAAAGCTTACTGAGAGGACCTTTTTCAACATGAGATACATTTGAAGCCTAATGCCAAACCATTCAGACAAAGGCAAAGACCTATAAACCCTACTCTAGCTCCTAAAATGAAAGATGAGTTGATCAAGATGATGGATGCTAGTATAATAAAGCCAATTAGACACTCCACATGGGTTTAAAATTTGGTCCATGTCAGGAAGAATAATGGTGATATTAGACTTTTTGTAGATTTAAAGAATCTCAATATATCATCATTAAAAGACAATTATGCACTACCAAATATGGAATCACTATTACAAAAGGTCATAGGGAATGAGTTATCATCAATGATGGATGGATTCTTAGGGTATAACTAGGTAAAGGTAAAAGAAGAGGAACAATAAAAGATAGCATTTACTACACCTTGGGGTACTAATGTATATGCTAGAATGCCTTTTGAACTCACTAATGCAGGAGCTACCTTCCAAAGAGAAATGGATGTGGCCTTTTGAGTATTTCATTGATGTAATTATGGTGGTATATCAAGATGACCTAACTGCTTACTCAGAAAGAGAAGAAGATCATTGTGGACATTTAGAGCAGATTTTTCAAAGAGCCCTTGAGTATGGGATATCCTTGAACCCAAAGAAATACCATTTTGCATTAAATGAAGGAAAATTATTAGGGCATATAGTATCCAAGAATGGGGCGAGAATAGACCTAGAAAGGATTGTTGCAATTGATAAAATTGAGGTCCTAAAATGTGTTAAAAAGATCCAATCCTTCTTTGGATAAATAAACTTTGTAAGGATATTTGTCCCAAAATTTTTAGAAGTAATTAAACCAATTTCTATGATGTTAAACAAGGGTGCAGACATGAAGTGGAAAAATAAAGCTTTACATGCATTTATAAAGATTAAAAAGGCAATTAAGGAAGCTCCTGTCCTCAAGTCCCTAGATTATACTAAGCCATTTCAATTATGTTTGTTTGCATCATATCACACTATTGTTGTTGTTTTACTAGAAGAGAATAATGAAGGATATGAACAACCAATAGCATTCTTTAGTAAAACCCTTCAAGCCTCTAAATTAAATTATGATATCAATGAGAAGCACACTTATGCACTTGTAAAGGTAGTAAAATCCTTCAGGACTTATTTGGTACGAGCAAAAGTGATAGCCTATGTTCCTAATGTAGTAATAAAGGATATATTTAGACAATCAGAAGTCACTGAGAGAAGATGTATATGGGTAAATAAGATTCAGGAATTTGATATAGATATCCAAATTAATAATATTATTAGAGGACAAGGATTAGCAAGGTTGATGGAAGAATCAAATATGGATGCATTATAGGTAAACTAGATTGATCTAAGTAAAACTCAGACAAGTATTGAAAGATGCCCTTGGTACACTAACATAGAACATTTCTTAAAACACATGAAATGCCCTGAGAACCATACCGATAATCAAAAGAGGACATTGAAATTGCAAGCATCTAAATATATCTTAGTGCAACGAGACTTATACTGGAAAAACATGGATGTGATACTTCTTTTATGTCTAGACACATACCAAGATAAAAAGGTGTTTAAGGATTTCCATGATGGAGCATGTGGAGGAAACTTTTAAGGAAAAACCACTACACACAAGATATTGAATGCAACATACTATTGGCCTTGCATATTTAAGGACTTCTATGAATATGTTCAAAAGTGTGAAGCATGTCATAAGTTTTCAGAAAAACTCAAATATAATGGTGCATTACCTCTTAACCCTATGTCTACTGAAGAACCATTCAAAAAGTGGGGATTAATTTCATAGCTAAAATTGTTGATAAATATAGTGGTAGACATAAATGGATTTTGGTAGCCACTGATTATTTCACTAAGTGGGTGGAAGCCATACCAAATACAGAAGCTAATAGTAATGTGGTAATCAAATTCTTGACTCAAAAGATATTAACAATATTTGGTGTTCCACATAAGATTTTTTGTGATAATTCTATGTGTTTCAGATATGCAGAATTCATTGAATTTAATGAGAAGTATGGAATAAAGAGTTATTTTTCATACCCTTAACACCCTCAAGGAAATGGCCAAGTAGAATATAGAAACAAAAATATAATGAAGATATAAATCAAAAGGAAGTTAGATAACAAAAAAAGATCATGGGATTCAAAATTACCACTTGCACTTTCGGAAGACAGAATTATAGTTAAAAATTCTATTGGATATGGCCCATATGAACCTGTCTATGGAAAGAAAGCTTACTTACCACTAAATAATATATTTCTAGTATACAAGTTTGTAAATAATGAGCAATGGGAAGAAGTAGATTTAATGGAAGACAAACTCCAACAACTTGTAGAATTGGATGAAATAAGGAATCAAGCTCATAAGAGAAATCAATAATTGTAGAAGAAAGGGAAAGATTTGTTTGATAAGAAGACTACAGAAAGGAAATTTCAGGAAGGAGATCTAGTTTTGAGGTGGAATGTGAAAGATCAAGACAAAGGAAAGCATGGAAAGTTTAATTCTTTATAGATAGGACCTTGTCATTATTGGTAAAGGAGGTGAAAAATCTTATCTCTTAAAGGATCTAGGGGGTTACCATCATGAACTTCCTATGCATGGTCATTATCTTAAAACTTTTTTCTATTAAAGATAACAACAAGTAGCTTTGTTTTATCTTATTTATCTTTGCATTATGTATTATATTCTTGTATCTTTCTAATTGTCTGATTTTCCAGAGATAGCTTGGATCTTTCTATGTTTAGGTATAAACACACATCCCTAGAAAGAGCCACTGGTGGAACCCTTATTTTTAGAATAGTTTGTATTCATAATTAGTCAGACTTAAAGCTAGCAATGTCAAGGTTAAAATTCAATGGTTGTAATAAAAAAAATAGTTTATTTCAATCATATTATCGTGAACTTACCTTCTATATACCTATCATGTGATGAAACAATGCAGAAATGATGATCCTTATTTCATTTCATAGAAAGTGAATCTTGCATGGTCTCAACCCCGTAGAGAAATAAACAGTCGAATATGAGTGGTCAACATTTGAAAGTTTACACTCGACATACACGATGATTACTTTAACTGATTGGGCACAATATAGTGATCACCACGTGTCATAAAGAGTCCACTTGACCAATGTTAGACTAAGTCACATCTGATCAGATTAAGATATTATCCAATGGTTGAGTGAGATGGTGCTATCTCAAGTTGCATGACATTTAAACATCATGCGATGGAAAAAAAGGATGACAGGTGTCCCCGCCTACCAAGTTGTATAGGTGGAATGATGTGGATAAAAATTTTGGCATTTGGTTGATGGATCAAAATGATTAGAATACACCGAGGCACATATAATGAAGTAAAGGACATATTACTTAAAAGCTATCTTTTAGCCCATGCTTGAAATCGACGACTGGGACTTAATATAGCAGGTAAAAGTAATCGTCGGACAACCTAGGTAGTTAAAGAATATCTTCTACCATAGGATCAAAGATATACAATTTAGCACAACGATGCAATGGAGAGATGTTCAGACTTTAACCACTACATGATAGTGAAGGATAGAACACGTGTGAATGGCGGGAAAGAGACAAAAGAATTTGATGACTATGTTATAATTGACTTATAACGTGGCATTTAAAATATTATAATCTTCTATTTCACTTAGGGTTTGATTTATTATTAATTATTTGAATTTACATGCAGATTATAAAGGTGGAAAACTTGTTTTGATCAGAAGGTCCATATTCTCAACATCATAACAAAGGACTACATGCTAACATGATAAAGAGGGATCCCAGAGGAATGATTGATGCCATGGTCGCAGTTGATAAAAGGTGACAAATTTGATTCCGAAAACTATGCACTAGAAGAAACATTCATTATTATGTGCAAATATATATGGGGTCGACAGGCTAATGAGATAAACTATGGGTGAATATACGACCCAATTACCATCATGATGCAGATCTATTATTTAAGGTCATCAACTCAGACATACTATGCAGAGATCATGAATAAGACCAAAGATGAATATACGATTGGAATATCTTTATGATGTAGATCTATTAATTAAGTTATTTTTACAAACATAATATTAAAGACTTGTTAAATTACTATGAGACCTAATCAGTTGATAACTATTATTGAATAAGGATAATTGGTTATTCCTTTGTTGTAATTAAAAATTCAATTATTTATTACTACATTAGGTATTTGTTAGGAATTTTTGTGTCGATATGTATCTCATCTGCATCCTTTGGGTTTGATACTTATAAGGATACCAAGATCAACGCATGAGGAGGAAGAGATATTGTTATTATAGTCAGATGGGATAGATGGATCAATAACTACAAACTTGACCTCAATTATACCATTTTTTAGAATCAATAAAGGTAAGTCCTTTTTATTTTTTTTGTGCAATTGTCTCATTTCCATTTTACAATTACTCCCTTAGATAAATCACTAGAAATTCTTTGAAGTGATAGTTTGAGGTGCATGCTTCCTAATTTGATTCACAATTTGTACTTTCAATTGGTTTTCTCATTTTTCATGATTAAATTCTATTGATTGAGGCCTAAGTCAATTGGTCTGTCATTTGAGAATTATTACCCCTTTTGAATTATCTTTGAATTTTTTTTAGGTTGCATGTACATTTCATAGCACCTTTGAAGTGATAAATTTTCTTGAAAAACTATCTCTAAGGTTGAACATAAGATTAGAATGATAGTGACTCTATTTCCCATTGTTGATTAAGGCACTGATATTTCTTGTTATTGGATTTTTCTCATTAGTTCATTGTTTTAGTTTTGAGATACTATACCCATCTTTATTCAATTTATATCTTATATCTTTCAAAATTCTTTCAATATATACAACATTACATTTACATACCTCTTAGTTTTAGGATCTCAATAATACTTTGCCATACTTTGAGTGAGGAATTTTGAATCACACATTATCTTCTCTAAAAAGCCCTTAGTATTTGGGAGATAAAGTATAGGGTATAGAACCACCAACCTTGGTTCTGCGGAGTGAAAATTGTAGAAGGTTGATACTTGGAATAGGTTGAAACCTTGTTTGTTGGCAGATCACTTGGGTTTCTCATCATTGGATAGGAAAAATCCATAGGAAATCCAATTTTTTGATTTGAGCATCAACACTCCATACACTCCTTCCTCTTGGCCTCTAGATCACCAAAGATCTCCCTATTTAAATCCTTATAATTTTCATCAAAACCTAGATTTATCAGCTTGAGTTGAGCCAGCCTTCTTTGTAGGTCCTCATTCTCAACCAGAAATGCCATGACTTCTTCCTCTTTATGATTTTCCATTATTTTCCTTAATATCACTTGTTCTTGTATTGCTCTTCTTAAGGCATCATTATTTCCAAAAATTTGATCTGGATTAGGTAAAGTAAAATCAAAATTTAGAGAATCCTCTTGATTTATAAGGTCTATTTCCCTTTTATTTATTACTTGTTCATAACGATCATCTTGCATAAAAGGGTTATTCCTTATACTTTGGGAAGAAGTTTTTAAATTTAGAAAACTTCTAGGTCTGAAATCTCTATTGTTTTTTCTTTCATTATCCTTTCTATACAGAAAGTGAGTTACAACCTTTTGTTGAGATTTGTCTTCTTGGATAGGAGTATCAAATATGTTGTCAAAATAACCCCAAATGATTTGATTTAGTACTTACAGAAGAAGGATCACTTCCCTCTCAGATAAAAACCAAGGGCTGACCTACACTTAAAGATTTAGGCTTCCAAGAACTTCCACTAGTGGACTCTATTCTTTTAGACCAATTCCTCTTAATAGGCTTTGGGAGCCCACCCTCCAATTCAACCTCTAGATGTTCTTTCATAAATGATCTGGTGTTTCTCATGATGTGTATATCTTGATAGACAAGACTTTAAATAAAATTTTAATTTCAATCCAAATCACAAGGCAACCAAATTTGGATTCGCCACCCAAACGAACTTGGGATATTTAATATATGAGACTTCACCTTTAAATATTGCAAATAATTAAGGAAATTTATGAAATGAACTGATCTCTTAGTCCCTAGAAGTTGGGTCAATCTCCACTTTAATTTTATAATCCCTTTAAGAATCCATTGTACTAATTCCCTAGTAGAGTTGCCATTTTTGTTAGTTATTTTTATTGTTGATCCTTGTCTACTTGTGACTCAGGTATATTCTACTATAAACGCATTCACCAATCCAATAAGGAGAAGAAGTAATGTTCAACATGGTCCTAAAACCTTCTTCACTTTGAGTTCCACAAACTCTGGTGGGCACTACCTATTTTCTTCTCTCAATATTCAATAATTTCACAAGCATACATGAATGGTGGATGTAGTATAAAATATGTTAACTCTATTAGATTTTGTAAATTTTGATTGGAACTACAAATATAACATATCAAACCAGTGCCCTATCCAGTGGGTATGGATTTTATCTAATTGAAAAGACTCTTAACAACAAGATATATCAATGTAAACAACTGCAAATGATCACTAAACTTGACTATGACTTACATAATTAATTCACACTTCATATAAGCAGATGCAATTATCCAATTCACATCATTTCTTTACTCACTAAAATTTATTTAAGGATTATTAATTTTATCTGAAGGAAACACTAAACCAATTAGACCCTCTGCCTTACAGAGTGATGGATTAAAATATCCTTAATACCTAGTCCAAACGAATACAAGAAACTAAAACAAACACATTATAATTCAATCATAATTTACAAATTACAGGAGGTTACAAAAATATCTTATTACTAAAACATCTAATACATATAGAATCAGAGAAAAAAGGACCATTGATAATCTTAATTCAACATGCAGATCTTATAAGCCTCTTGTTGCATAAAATTTCCATCCATACCAATGAACTCAAAAACCATATATATACCAAATTGATCCCATGAGTTTGGACTACCTTAGGGACAAGGAAACCCTAAAATATAACCACCATAACTTGGGATCCCAACCAACATCAATGTTAGAATATTGCACAATCATATCAAAACCCTAAGTCACCACAAAAACATATTTATGAAGCCACAAAATATTAACAAATCTATCACTTAGGCACCCTACAACACCATAAATGCAATTCAGACAATCAGATTTTCCCATCCTATCCTTCTGCGATGGGGGAGAGCACCGCTATGGCCAAAACCCTGAGAAACAAATTTAAATATTTGAAAATATAATTAAATGATCACAGGTGGTGTGGAATTCCCAATCAATGACCTAGATAAGGAATTTAATCTTCTTTAAATCACAACCATCAATTTTCTTTAAGTTACCTGGGCCTTGAATTCTGATCTGGATATCCATCACGCATCTTTTATTTTGAGACTTGGTGTTGACAGCTTGATCCATCTCACATCTACTCTTTGTCTTTAATGTGGCTTTAAACCTGAGTGTCTTAATCCTTGGTATCTCATAATCGCTAGATCTTTGTTTAACCCTGGTCCAATCACGAGATTCAAAGATAAAGTCTTTCTCTAATTTGCAAGAAGCTTGTATTGACCCATAGTTTATGTCGATCCTGAGTGATATCCCTTGATATGAGTCTTAATCAATGGTCAACGCTTAATCTCATAAGACTTGGCTTTACTCAGGCTCCATTTTGAGATTCAACAACAAGGCACATCTCTGAATATCCAAATGCTTTCCTTAACTCTTATTTGATTAGGTCATTCAGCGCCAAGCCTTGTCTCGTGATCACTGAATAAAAGACTTAACTATGGTTTGGTCTCGAGATTCAGAGATAAAGGCTATCTCCAAATCTCCAAATGCTTGACCTTTACCATAGTTTATCCAAAGATTGAGTGAAAATGACTGATCATATGACTCTCATGGACATGTGTCTTCATCTTGTCAAATATTGGGCTTGTATCTCATAATCACTAAATCCCTTTTCTTGACTTTGACTTATCTGGTGATCCAAAGACAACTACACATCTTGTTCTTAATCTATGGTTGGTGCATGATCTCAAAATACTTTTCCTATCCCCAGGTATCTTCCAAGATTGAGAGACAAGAGCATAGTGCATAATCTCAAAATAAAAGATGTAATTTTGGTTTGGTCCTGAGATTCAGTGATAAAGGCTATCTCTGAATTGCCGAATAAATAACTTAACCAGACTTAGCTCACAAGATCTAGTGATATCCCTTGATCTTTCCTTGCATCGATGTTCCTAACTAAATCTCTAGATCTAATAAGACTTTACTACCACATTATGAGATTCAGAGACACACAAAATTTCAAGTCCTTCCTTTGTCTCCAGATCTCTAGATGTTATGGACTTAACCACCAACATTATGAGATCAGGAGATAACTGTTACACCAAGTCACTGAATGTCAAGTGCTAATAGCCAAACATCATAAGATTAAGAGATAAAGACATAGACATAGGGCCTGCAAAGAAATATAACATGCCTTCACCAGATCTCAGAGTGACTAAAGAATATTCCCATTCCTTTTGAGATTAAGAGATAGCCTTGCCACGCCAAATCTCTAGATCATAAAGAATATTCGATCTCAATTGCAGTATTAGGAGACAAGAAAAAAGGCACATGGAAAAATAAGACTTAAGTGGCATGAAAAAGGTAACTTTAAAATATAACGAGCCAAAAGAATTAGGGTTTTCACCAAAATTTGCACCAAGGGCTAGAAAACCTGAAAAAAGGCCTAAGGACATAGCAAGATTTAGCAAGATTTACACCATTTGAGAAAGGATTTAATAGTTCTAATAGACCCATCAATGTGTCCTATAACCTCCTAGGACCCCTTGTAACACCAATGACCCATCATGTACGCTAAGGTGTCCTAAGGGGTCATAGGACACATCAATGGATCCTAACAATTTACAAGTGGTCTTACGACCGATGAATGTATCTTAGGAATATTATTTATGCAATGCCCAAAGTGAATAATTTATTATAATTATTAATAAATTTAAAATGTTATATTCATCATATTTTAACTTTTAACTAATTAATTTTTATTTTTCATTAATTAATAATTATAGTAAATGGGTCATTTTGGGTGCTGCATAGACATTGACTATTGTAAGCCATCTTAGGATCTCTTAGAACATATACAATATGTTATGTCTCATTAGGGATTGTATGATACATTAATGGGTCCAAAGTAGTCATATAACCTACTAATGTATCATATGACTACTTAGGACACCTATGACCCCTTAGGACCCATTTATGTGTCATATGACTCCTTAGGACCTCTTATGACACCTATAACCCATTATGTATCATAAGGAGTCCTATGGTATGATAAGGGATCGTAATATACATTAATGGGTCCTAACATATTATAAGTGGTCATAGGACTCATTAATGCATCATAGGTCCACTTAGGATACATTATGACCATAAGGACACATTATGACCCCTTAGCACCCATTAATGTGTCGTATGACCCCTTAGGACCCTTTATGCCACCTACAACACATTATGTATCATAATGGATCCTAAGGTGTCATAAGGGATCATAGAACACATTAATATTTCGTAATGGGTTGTAATTTATCCTTGGACTCATTAATGTATACTAGGACCCCTTAGGACACATTACAACTCCTTAGGATACATTATGATCCATTATGTTTCATAAGGTGTAGTATGACACATTAATGGGTCTTAAGTAGTTGTAATGCATCCCACAACACATTATTGAACCTCTAGTAAAAAATAAGAACCCTCAGGACACATTACCATCCCTTGGGACACATTATTTTTCCCTTAGGACACATTACCACCCCTTAGGATAAATTATAACCCCTTAGGACATATTATGACACCTAGGACTAGTTATAAGGGTTTGTATGACACATTAATGGGTCCTAAGTGGTCATAATGTGTCATATTCAGCATATTATTCAAACCTTAGGATCTATTATGACTCCTTAGGACACATTATGACCACCTATGACACCTATGACCCATTATATGGAATAAGGGGTTGTATGACATATTAATGGGTCCTAAGTGGTCGTATGACAAATTAATGGGTCCTAAGTGATCGTATGACCCATTAATGTGTCATACAACCCCTTATGACATCTACAACCCTTTATGTATCATAAGGGGTCCCGAGACCTTGTCATAATGGGTCATAGAACATGTTAATGGATCATAAGAGGTTATAAGTGGTCGTAGGACTCATTAATATATCCTAGGACCCCATAGGACACATTATGACACCTTACCCAATAGGACATATTATGACCCCTTATGACACATTATGACCCATAGGACACATTATGATCCCTTAGGACCCCTTATGACCCTTAGGACCCACATTAGTTGTAGGTTTAAATCTTGCAAAAAACTTATCTCTCAATGTATCCCAATTTATGATGCATTTATCTTCAAAATATTGGAACTAAATTGTTGTAGTTTACTAAATGTCCTAGACAATTGAGAGGGGCATTGCATCAATTGTCAAATAATTCTTTTCTATCACTTTCACAAATCTGAAAATAGCAGATTAATACACTATTCACTTAATCAAACCATATTTTTACATGGAAAATCTAATGTTAAAAAAACATAGCTTGAAAGTTAAATCTCATGAATAAAACAATAGTTAAGGTGATTTTTACAAAGGGTGACTCACTACAAGAATTCTCAGTGCAGGTGGGCTCACTTCCTTGAGAAAGGAAAGATAAATGGAAATCCACCACTCAAGTGGAACTATCAAAAGAAACCCTTGGCTCACTTCCTCCATTGTCTAATAGAAACAACACCTATCATGCTCGCAACTTCACTTCACACTTATTCCAAACCTTTTCATTGTATCTGATCGATCTTCTCCTCAATAACCTTCTTACAAATCTATCACAATTGACCTCTTACTTATACTAATTTACAATTACCAAGTTGACAAGAATAATTTTGAAAAAGGTCCATACTAAATATTCCTACGATGGGGAGGAATGAAAATAAGACCACACCACACACACTTCCTCAATAAGATAACATGTTAGCCAAATGCCATAATATAAAAATCCCAATAATAAATAACATTATAGAAATTAAACCTTCGGACAACATCACCATGATCCAAAACTACAAAAAATAAATAATGAAACCATACTGCACTACAAACCATGTTTGGAATAAATGATAATTTTGGAGCACTATCAAGCATGATAATCATAGAATACACCACCAGAATACATTTTTGGAGAACCATCCTTCTGGAGAACCAACCTTCAAACTAATAAAAACTCAAAACCATTGCAACAAAATAGAAATAGTGAACACAATACCATCCATCAAAGTAGTATGTTATCATTAATGATAACCACATTGATACAATAACTTTTCAATAATACTAGAAATATTAGTCAACCATACAGAATAGTAAAACAATAAACATAACATTAACTCTACAACAAAAATCTCTACAAAATCAACATCTATGAGGGTATGACTACTACGACCAAAAGTATGGATGCCCTTGTTATCTATCTCAAAGGGAATGGCCCCTCAAAAGCCATTGTGAGATAATGATGTCACTCCTCCTACTCTAGGGAAGCACACCAAGGTGAGTCTGAAGAATAAGGAAACTTTTTCTCCTATGATTTCTATGATCTTCATGATACAGTGAAGAGAATGTCTAAAATTGGGGTAGAGATAGGAAAATTACTGAAGCCATGTTGTAGGTGTCCTTTGGTTTTTTATTTTAGGCTAAGTGTTTTTTGGGGTGGTGCTAGTTTTTTGGGATGGATCTATTCAGGGTGATGCTATCTTTTTTCCTAGGTGTTAGTGGTTTTTGAGTCCTGATCTTTTTTGGGCTTTAATGCTTTATCTTTAGATCTGTTGTAAAGGGTTAAAAGGGCCCTTAAAAACCCAATTTTTCTCTAATCTAAAAAATCCACACTACAACCTCATCAACCATGTAACATTAGAACTCTTTAATATTAAAACTACAACCTCACCATCTTTGTAACATCAATAACCAACTCCCCCTTTTAACATAGTCCTAACAATGGATTCAATGAGAAAGAAAACAAATACTTCTTGAAAAACTTTGAGAATTCCACATATACTAGTGAAGGATCACATGTGACTATATGAGTCTTACATCCTTTCTCCATTAAACTTGGGAAAATGATTTTCTAATCTTACAAGTAGGGCTATATATTAAGGTAGGGACAAAGCTCCATATTGAGTTCTATATGGCTAGGTAGTAATAAAATGGCCATAACTGTTAAATTAGAACTCTTCTAACAAAAATATTTTTTGTGTAACTTTTGAAATATAAAGTCATCAACATCCATCGTCGATGAGTTACCTTTATATTTTTGAGGAAATAAGGAACTAGCACTTCATATACCCAAAAGAATCTATTAAAATCTATTAGCGAACATATTTTTCTTTTTAAATTAGTTAATAACTTGACACATTTAGCCTAGGTGTAAAGACAAACTACAACTATCAGTCTGCTAAATCAAAATTAAGTTAGTGATTTTCCTATAAATTTTACTGGCACAACTCCATCGTATGATGTAATCTAACTTTTGGCATATGCTTTAACTAAAAGTGAAAAATTTAAACCTAACACATACTCATATAGCCATGATATGGGTGTTATTATTAACTCACAATAAAAGGTTAAATATAGATAAACATCACATAGGATCATCCACCGAGGACACACAAATGATAAACAAGAGAAAATTCAATAATTCTTTTGGAGAAACATGAATAGCTCAGAGGTCAAATTTTCCATGGTAAATGTATGCATAATTATAATCTCTAAAAGATAGAAATTGGTGTAATTAGTTTCATCAGATTCATGGAGTCAAGAAGAATCAATCAGTGAAAGGAGATAGTCAAGTATTAGGTGAGTTGGTAAAGTAACAGAGCTAAACATAGTATACCGAACATCCACAATTATCGAGTGAGACACTACAGTGAGGGCATGTGTAGTAGACCAATTTGATAGTACACCAAGTATAGAAGATGATTTAAACAAGTATTGTAAGTTGCTCAACCGAGTTAGACAGTTAATTCAGAATGTGTTCACATCAAATTTAATGATTGTTAGAGCATTAGTTAAGAGTCTACAAGCATGTATAATGGTTTTTTATTAAGAGGCATATAGCAAGTAGAAAAAAAGAAAGTTTTTCATTTCCAAGAAAAAAAACAAGTAACGAGGTAAAAGTGGCATGGTCACCGAGATGGTAATAAGATATAACAGTGAAAAGAAATTCATAGCATACCTAATGCATAAGATTAAGAGGCATAATATCATCTATATATTAGATGAATTTTTAAGTGGACATACAAGAGACATAAGGATACAGAGAGTAGATAATTCAAGTTGTTATTAAACTATTGCTAAAAAGTTAGAGTTATTGGAGAGCAAGAGAAGAGTAGAAAGCACTGAGAAATAATTCAGTTACACTAGAGAAAAAAAAAATAGTGTTACAATTTGAGATCGAGGTAACAAAATCATAGAACATATATTTTGATCAACATTTACATTTGATGAACTTATTGCAGACGTTGTTAAGTTATTTGATACTATTGTACTGAGAAACTTAAATCCCAATAATAGGTAGATCTTAACCGATCTTATATTTGTAAATCCTTTAATAGGGTACATCTCTAATTATAGAGATTGTAAAAATCCTTTAACCAGGTAGACCTAACAAGTATTATATATACTATTAACTAGGTAAGCTATCATAAATAGCTAAACATTCTAGCTCTAACTGAGCACCCTTCGTACTGTAGTTAGTTAAGATTATGGGTGTCATCCCAACCATAATTTTGTCCTCTAACAAAGGATTTATGCATTACCAAATTCATGGTGTTATGAGTTCTAATTGTGTAATATTTCATGTTATGGTTTTATAAGCATTATATTACTTTCATTTCAAAGTTATGAATTGGATAATCAGTAAGAAGCAATATATTGTTTAATCAATAAATGTTGTTAGGAATTTTTTAGTGGTAATAATTCACCCCTCCCCTCTTAGTCCCAAAATTACATAGTCATTTCAACAATTGGTATCATAGCTTGTACTCTTGAGTTAAAGGTTTAACCACCTGAGAGTTAAGGATCATAGTCATGGAAAGTTATAGGAAATCTAAAAGGATTGATGGTCTTGAATTTGAGTTGGAGAGTGCACAAAAGTTAATCATAGATGTAAGAGAGAAACTTGAGAAGTCTCTGAGGATAAGAAGGAAACTATATGATGAACTGAAGGTTACACAAGAAAAATTTGATACACTTGAGACAACATCTGAAGGAGGCATGACTGATGAATCTGAAACTGCTATAACAAAACTACTTGAAAAGAATGACTCATTTACTGAGCTATTGGATTTGAAGAAGAAATTTTTTGAAGCTAATAGCATAAGAATGACCAAATTGATTGAAGGTAAAAGGAAAGATGAGGATGAAAAGAGAATTGAAAAAGATGACAAGAGGCAAGTTGAAATTAGGTTAACTAAGAAAGATAATGAGATCTGAAGGATGACCCAAGTTCACTATAATATGACTGACCAACTTCTGAATGCAAATCAGGACTGTACACAAAAGGAATTTGAGAACCAAGCATTGAAAGATGAGATTGAAAGAATGGAAAAAAGATTGAAAGCTAAGAAGGATGCAAATGAAATAATGAGAAAAAATGAAGAAGCATTGAAATCAATGGACAAATAGGTTAAGAATTAGAAGCAGCTGAATGATAGATCAAGAATTGGATTCAATAAGAACAAAACTACTCAGAAAGGAGAATCATGTAATGCACCGGAAGATCAAGGTACAATACCCCCACAAAAAATAAAGAAGCCAAGTTGTGATTATTGTGGGAAGCCTTAACACATTGCTAATGTTTGCAGAAGCAGAAAAAGTAAATCACCGAGTACAACTAATTTTGATGGTTATTTCTTTAGATGTAATTAGTATGGACATCAATCTTTTGAGTGTAGAACCAACTTTACTAACAACACAAGGAAACTTAAGTTTGATGCTTACAACAAGAATTGCAAAAAGTAAGGTCACAAGACTGAAGAGTGTAGAAAAAAGAAAAGAAATTATAAGTGGATGCCTAACCAAGAGAACACAAATACTAACCGAGTAGGCACATCTATACAATGGGATTATAATACAAGGATTTCATGTTTAGCTTGTAGAAGATATGGACATAGTGCTGCAAACCGCATATTGATGCATGGAAGGAACAACATAAGATCATGGATGATACCTAGCATGACATGTTTCCACTATCATGGGGTAGGAAACCTATAAAGAAAGTGCATATATCGAGGAGATGCATCGAACAAAGATGAATCTACAAAGAGTGCACCATTTACTATTGAAGAAATCAGAGAACAAATAAAAAAAAAAGGGAGGAGAAAGACTTTAAAGAACATGGAACATCATTTGCAACCATAGACAACACTAGCTCAACCAGGTCTAGTGCATCGAGCTCCACCTAAATGGTGAGAGGTATGTAGGAACTATGTTCTTATTATAATTCTTACATCAGGTCCTAAGCATTAGAGTTAAGATCCATATCACCATATCAAGATGCATTTGGATAAGTTGTGAATTTTTGGTTGAAAATTGTAATGTATGGTTATTTTGTTTATTTGGTTAAGAAAAGTAACTATGTTGTCAGTATAAAGGTATAAGGGACTTAGCAAGCGCATGTAATGGAAATAATTAAAGCCATTGGAAACTATAATCAAGGAAAAGCTATAAATAGGTCAGTTTGATATTCATTTAAACCTAACATTTTTGAAGAGAATTTAAGCACACTATAATACGATCATTCTGTCGAGCAATAAAAGTGATTTATAGGTATTTATGAATCTTTGTAAGAGCATTGTGTGAAATATCTTTGATAATTGGTTATACCAAGTTGTGTTTGCAAAGATGTATTTTATCAAGCATGCCCTAGTTTATTCATACAATATATTTGGAGGTATTGTTAGAATACTTGAGGGATAACTGAGAGGGGGGGGGGGTGAATCAGTTATCAACAACTTGATCTTTATCTTAAACTTATTAATCCAGATTGATACAAAGTAAATTCAAATTTAGATAACACATTACACAACACATCAATTTGGTTACGGGGAAACCAAATGGTAAAAACCCCGGTGGGAATTAGTACCCACAAACAACTATACTATTTATAGTGATCCCTATTAAAAGATCTTCCAACCCTGTTAGGAGTTGTTCATTACAATGTAGTAGTATAGTGACCTGGTTAAGGGTCGAACCCTATTAGGAGTCTTTAAAAATAACCATGTTAGGGGTGGTGGACTCACTGTCCAAGTGGTGAAGGCTACAACCTTCTGGTTATTTGATACACATTGTATCAACAAGGTGAACTACTATTTGTGACACTGCTTGTCTGATCAGTTCCTTTTGTGCACCGATGCTTTAACCTCTTGTAAAGCACTACAAAAATCTTATCTTTATTCTGAAAGCTTCAACTTCAATATCTATATTATCAACATATGATAAATATAGCTCTGCGGCTTTAACACTCTGCTCTTCTTTTCTTATCTCTGGCTTTCACAACTCTTCTTCTCACAAATGACCTTCTATAAGTACATACACCAAGTATGAGATCATGGGACCTATTAGATGACTCTTCATTACATCCTTATTAGCTCAACTAAGCACGCAAGCATAATTACAACTGCACAAGTACTAAATGAATAGATGCATTGCTTCACTAAGTCAGCTTCACCAAATTAACCATAACTTTGTAATCTTCTTGAAACACATTTGGCACCTTTAGATTAATATCAACAACTCATAGCTCATCATGAATATAAACACGCATATCCTAAAGATAGGTGCAACTCAATAAACACATTACATATGTCAGCCTTAAACCGTTATTCCTCTAGAACTGTAACCGTCAATAAAAAAATTACATATCTTTACTGAAACATCATATCTGGGTCTGTGTGTATGAACATAGCATAATAAACATGTCAAAAACATGTATCTATCCATGAAAGTCTTCATGTCATCATACGAATAATTACATATAGAAGTGTTGCTGTGTATTATATGTTTTCATTAATGACAAACATACAATCAATCAACTATTCAGAATCAAATCTCCAACAATCTCCCCTTTGGCATTGATGGCAACATATGATAAAAACAACTTTTGTTCATTGTGTCTTCTTTCTTTTTACAATCTTCTCAATATCCTCATCAAAGATTCATCTACACTGGTGCAGTTACATAGACTGTGTTTTATATGTATACTCCCCCAGAGTATAAGCTTCTTGTATGTGTTCCTTGTTTAGCTCTTTGTTTGTGTTCCTTATTTTTAGTACATACTCCCCCATTCACATCAATGAAAAAGGGTGCCATAAACCATTATGCACAGGTACTACTCTAGAAGTAGAGTAGTCGACCATTCATCAGTCACATAGGACTGATGTGCTTTCTGCTTTTTCTAATCAGGCTTAGGAGAGGGAATGAATCCCAACTTCTCCCTTAGATACTCAAAAGTATCCTTTGCTAAAGGCTTTGTGAAAATGTCTGCTAATTGATCTTTTGTTCTTACATAGTCCAATGTCACTTCCTTGTCTACAACTTTCTCTCAGAAAATGGTACTTGATCTCTATGTGTTTTGTCTTTGCATGCATCACAGGGTTCTTAGACATGTTAATAGTATTGGTGTTATCACAATGAATAACAATAGGATAGTCAACCTGAATACCAAAGTCTTTAACCATTTGCTTGATCCAAACAATTGTTGTACAATTCAGTGCTGCTGCAACATATTCTACCTCTGCCATTGATTGAGAAATACAATTTTGTTTCTTGCTTTTCCAAGATACCAAATTTTCTCCAAGAAATATTTCTCCTCCTGAAGTTCTCTTCCTGTCATCAATACATACTGCCCAATCTACATTAGTATACACATGAAGTTGTGTATTCTCTGATTTAGGATACCATAAACCATAGTCTATAGTTCCCTTAAGATATCTGAATATCTTCTTGATTTCCATTAGGCGATTATGCTTGGATTTAGCTGCAAATCTTCCAACAATGCCAACTACATTAGATATGTTAGGTCTTGATTGAGTTAGATAAATAAGCTTTCCAATCATAGATTTGTACAATGTTTTATCAACTACTGTGGAGTCATCATCTTTTGAAAGTTTACTTCCTATGATCATAGGAGTGCAACTGGCTTGCAATCCTCCATCTTGAAAGTTTTCAATATTTCCTTTACATATTTTGACTGATTAATGAATATTCCTTTATCTTTCTATTTTACATTCAGTCCCAAAAATTATTTTATAGGACCAATCATGCTCATTTAAAATTCATTATGCATTTATTTTGCAAATGTTATACTAAGCTTGTCATTACCTCCAAAGATAATGTCATCAACAAATATGGCAAGTAATAGTAATCCATCAGGTGTTTCTCTTGTGAACAAATTGCAATCTGCTCCTCCTTTCTTGAATCCAATCTTGGTGAGATAACCATCTAGTCTCTCATACCACGCGCTTGGGGCCTGTTTAAGTCCATAAAGTGATTTCTTCAGTCTACATACCATGTTTGGTCTATCTAAAAGGTTAAATCCTTCAGGCTTTTCTATGTAGACTTCTTCTTTTAAGTCACCATTCAAAAAGCCTAATTTGACATCCATTTGATAAACTTTAAAGTCTTTTAGTGTTGCATATGCCCAAAATAATTTTATGGCTTCCAGTCTGCTCACAGGTGAAAATATATCAGTGTAATCTATTCCTTCTCTCTGCAAATATCCTTTACATACTAATCTTTCTTTGTTTCTTATTATTGTACCTTCTTCATTCATTTTGTTTCCAAAAATCCATTTTGTTCCAATCACATTTTTATCACTTGGTCTAGGAACCAATTCCCATGTGTCATTCTTGATTATTTGATCTAGTTATTATTTCATTGCATTTTTCCAATCAGAATCATTACAGGCATCTTCAACACTTAAAGGTTCAATCTGTGAAAGTAAACATACCACTTCATCCACTGTTAGATTCTTTTCTTTTGATCTGGTCAAAACACTGCTACTCTAATCTCCAATGATATCATTTTTAGAGTGGTATCTCGATGTAAACTTAGGAACCTTAGGTGTGACATCTTCCTCTATAATCTTTGGTTCTTCATTGCATGAATCAGGGTCATTGCATGAGACATCAATGCAATCAAACATTTCTTCAATCATAGTATCTTTACTGTTAGGTCTGGGTTTTTCTTCAATCAAAGGTGCATATTCATAGTACCTCTCTTGAATCATAAACTTCTCATCAATCTTAACATGCATTTTCAATTATCTTCTTTAATCTCAAATTGAAACATCTGTAAGCTTTTCTTTTTGTAGAGTAACCAAGAAAAATACCTTCATCACTTCTAGCACCAAACTTGCCAATACTGTCATCTCTCTTGATGTAGCACTTGCTGCCAAATATTCTGAAGTATTTTACTATAGGTACATTACCAAACCAAATTTCATAGGGTGTCTTGTCCACGCTTGGTCTCAATTATGTTCTGTTGATAGTATATATTGTTGTATTCACTACATCTCTCCAATAGGTGTGTGCCACTTTTCCTTCAATCATCATGGTGTGCACTGTATCAAGTATAATCCCGTTTCTCCTTTCTACAATTCCATTTTGCTGAGGTGTTCTAGGGGCACTCAACTACCTTTTATTCCATGTTCTTCACAGTATTCATAAAACTGGTCAGAGGTGAATTCTCCTCCTCTATCTGATCTTAAGCATTTCAGTTTTAGTCCAGATTCATTCTCAACCTTAGCTTTGAATATTTTGAACTTCTCAAAGGCTTCTAACTTTTCTTTTAAGAACACAACCCACATCATCCTAGAAAAATCATCAACAAACAAAATAAACTACCTTTCACCATAGTATGATCTTGTTTGAGTAGGACAACATAAATCTATATGCACTAAGTCCAACTTGTTTTTTCAGTTGAGGTCTGCTTGCTTCTGAAGGAACTCCTTACATGTTTACCCATAACACATTCCTTACATATTGTGTCAATTGGTCTTGCAATGCTTGGTAGGTCTCTAACTACCTTGACATTACCGATCTTTACTATATTGTCAAAATTGATATGACATAGTCTCTTGTGCCATAACCAACTGTCATCTACTTTTGCAACAAAAAAACTTACATCTGAATTGAGATGAAAAACATTACCTTTTGTTTTAGAGCATGATGCAATCATGTCTCCATCCTTGTTGATAATAATGCACTTGTTGTCTTTGAACTCCAGATGATAACCTTTATCAAGTAGCTGTCCAACACTTAGTAGATTATGGTGCAAACCATCAACATATAGAACACCATCTATCTTGTTCTTTCCATCCAAGGTGATGGATCCTCTGCCTATGATAGGTTTAGGAGTGTTATCTCCAAATCTAACCATACCACCTTTGTGTTTGTCTAGATGAGAAAATCTGTCTTTGTCACCTATCATGTGGTGTGAGCATCCACTGTCAATGATTCAATCAGTTCTGACATTTGCTTTGTAAATTAAGGCTAATTCATGATCTTCTTCTTTATCTGTAATGTCCATATCTTCAAGAAAACTTTCCATGTCTTCAAGGGAAATGAATCCAATTTCATATTCTCCTGAATCTTCATCAGTTACACCTTCTTTAGCATGGTAAAATTCCTTCCTATATTTGGGTTTGTAATCAAATCTGAACTTCTTGACTCTTGTGGGACATTTAGATGCAAAGTGACCAATATTATTACATGAAAAACACTTAAATGGAAGTTGTCCTTCATACTTTCCTTTTCCTCTCTTTTCTCTCTTAGCAATCATGGCAATTATTTCTTCTAGCCCTTCATCAGTTTCTTCATTCTCATTATGACTAGAGATGTGTGATGATTTCTTACAGTGGATTGAAGCTTTGAAGGCTGTTTCATTCTTAGGTTCAGTCTTCAATCTTGATATCTCAAATGCAGAGATTTTTCTGATCAAAGTCTCTCTCTTGAATTTTTGTGAGAATTGCATAGTTTCCTCTAGAATGCTGATCTTGTTTTCATAGTCTGATGTCAAAGTAGTTAACAACTTGTCCATTATATCTTCTTCTGAAATTTCTCCTCCATTGTTTCTGATTCTAGATACTGGTTCATTTATCCTCTGATTATAAGATCTAATGTTTTCTTCTAGTAACATCTCAAGAATTTAGTATTTCTTCTTCCATGTCTTTCTGCGTGCATTCTTTGCTTGAACATCTCCTTCAAACATGTCTTCTAAATACTTCCATATGGTATATGCTTTGTCAATCTTCTTGATTTCAAAAAATTCCTTGTCAGGTAAGGCATTGATTAGGGCTTCTTTGGCAATTGCATTATTGGTAAATGTTTCCTTTTGTCTATTGGTAGCATCCTCCTTTGCAAGGTCTTTCAGAGATGGAATTACAACCTCTTGTGTAGAAATTTAAAAGATCTCAAAGCCAACACATTGTAGATGTGTTATCATTTTGTTCTTCCAATCCAGATAGTTCTCTCCATCAAACTTAGGGCTCTCTTTTCTAAAGTATGCCATATGATCTAACTTAAGTTGTTAGGATTTCTCTCCAAGGCACTTGGCTTGATACCAATTGTTAGAATACTTCAGGGATAACTAAGAGGAGGGGGGGGGGTGAATCAGTTATCAACAAATTGATATTTATCTTAAACTTATTAATCCAGATTGATACAAAGTAAATGCACATTTAGATAACACATTACAAAACACATCAATTTGGTTATGGGGAAACCAAATGGTAAAAACCCTAGTGGGAATTAGTACCCATAATGAACTATACTGTTTATAGTGATCCTTGTTAAAATATCTTCTAACCCTATTAGGAGTTGTTCATTACAATGCAGTAGTATAGTGACCTGGTTAAGGGTTGGACCCTATTAGGAGTCTTTTACAATAACCCTGTTAGGGGTGGTGGACTCACTATCCACGCAAGTCTTCATGTCATCATATGGATAATTACATACAGAAGTGCTGCTATGTGTTATATGTTGTCATCAATGATAAACATACAATCAATCAACTATTCAGAATCAAATCTCCAACAGGTATAAATGGCACCAAGGATACAAAGACCAATGCAAGTAAAGAATATTGAACCGATGAACCCTAAATACAAGTTGTCCCTAGCTTTAGCCTTGGAAACAGATATTATGGGAGAATTATCTTCAATCCCACCATGAGTACTTTTGATTGAAGATGTTTGTACATTTATTCGTTGCAAGATCAAAGATTTGTGTGAAGCAGAGATTGACACTTCATTCAATAAGTTGGGTGTGAATGGAAAATTTAAGGATGATCAAACACATCTAGAAAAAAAAGGTTCAATTCATGTAATTTACCGAGAGTATTCAAGGCTAAAAAGGTAAGGATGGTACTTAGCCAAGTATATGACCACTTTATGTGGTTAGATGAGATGATTAAGATAACAAAGGATGTCTTGCACATCATCACCAGATTCCCTATTGAAGATAGACCCAAGGCAATAAATAAAATCGACAAGGGTAAGCTCACTGAGCTAACCAAGGTACAATGGGATGGTAGAGGAATGAGGATATCTATTGTTGAGGATCTAAAGTTAAGGTATTCATGCATAGTATCATATCTTACCAAGTATTTTAATAGTCTTGAGTGGATAGTGTACCATGTGGAGCAGTAGACTTGACATTTAAGATAGGGAAGAAAGGACTTCAAATAGATCTTTGTGAATTTTTGCTAAAGCAAATAGATGAAAATATGAATACAATAAGGAAGGCAAAGACCAAAACTTTGAAATTTGGTTCAGTATTGGTAGGTATTTTCATTTACTATCATATTTCATTTCCCTCTATTAGAGATATAATATGGAAAATCGATAGGCCAGTTATTTATCAAACAAATGAATATATACAAAGTCTAGGAGACAAATTTGATGCAATTATGTCTGATTACTTTTTTAAATTTCAAGCATGAATGAACAAGAGATACAAAGTTCCACCTCAATTAATTGATAAATATCAGGATAACATATGTTTTGAGGTAGATACTGATGTTTGTATTTTCAAGGGTGTTGAACCTAGAGTTGAATGGATTCAACTGATGGGATATGAGATGGATATTGATATTGGTTCAAAATAGATAGAAGCATTGTTAGATAAACCAATTGATCCCAATGAAAAGAGGTATGAAATTATCCGGAAGTGAAAGATAAAATCAAGAAAGGTATAATGGTACCTAGGTCGATCAACAAATCAAGCAAGATGATTAATGTTTCATTATAAACTCTTGGATTTGAATATATATTGGATAAGGACACCAAGAATGAACAAGCCATTTTTTTAATTGACAAGAAACATGTGCAACTATCATCACCGATGAAGAGAGGTATTGGAAGGAATACCATATCTTTACTACAACCAATAGAAAATAAATTTGAAGATTTGGTACAACTAAGAGGAAATATTTATGTAATATCTAGAGGAAGGACACAACCTGCACATACCAGAAGAAAATTATTACATGGTAATTGTTAAGGCTAAAAAATATCACCCTAACTCAGGAATTAGGGCATACTAATATTTCATGATAACAATGGAAACCTTCCTAAGTTGTGGGTGGATGCTAAATAAGAAGAAATCTCTGGATTCTAGGCCGGTTCCTATTGGATTTGGGCTATCAATAATTTACTGCTTTCTTTTGTTTTTTGGAAGGAAAGGGATAAATTTTAACTAAAAATGA
Organism: Thuja plicata; assembly: GCA_018584345.1. Lineage (NCBI taxonomy): Eukaryota > Viridiplantae > Streptophyta > Pinopsida > Cupressales > Cupressaceae > Thuja > Thuja plicata. Next base: position 2,423,209 of record MU224789.1, on the reverse strand, counting down.
ATGAACTATTTTTTTTTGAAAAGGTGATACACCAAATAGGATTTTAGATTTTTCAAAGGATTCAAACTAACATCCATTTGACATACCCTAATGATTTTTGAAAAATCATTCACTTTCCAATACATAGGCTAACTTGAAAATCACTACTAGGGATCTCACCACAAATAATGATAATCTTGTCAACAGACATGCAGATTCCACAAAAGGTTATATTCTAAAACCTAGAATAGGAATCAAGACAATTCACTAATCTATGTTATAGATACACTACAATTCAATGAAGAAAATTGAATAAGATTGATAAAAAATACCATAACAAGGTGTATGAATAATGGGCCATCTTTATTCCTATCAAAAATGTGGGTAGTTACATGAAAGAGTTTAAGAATAATGGCAAGGAATAAATGCACCCTCTTGCAAAAAATCGATACTCAACATAAACCAAAATGGATACAAAATGCATAATAAGGGGCTATGGGAACAAATAGTTCACTAAAAGCACCTTCTCTCTAAATTCTGAACCTATACCCTCAAAGCAAAAGCTCAGCTATAAAGCCCATGGAGCCAAATTCAAAAATAATTATCCCTCTAAAATCCCTCAAAAATAGCATGTCACTAATCTTAAGGCTTAATTAGTGCTCAAAACCAAGCCCTAAATCTAGCCCCTCCAAAGTTGGTTTCTAAAGATTTACATCTTTTTACAAATTTTACCAACTTCTAATATAAATACCATACAAAACTCATCAAAAACTAACCCAAAGCATAAACTCGATCCACATTTGCAAGAAAACCTAACTCTATGGCAAAGACAACACCATAGGTTAAAAACCCTAACCCATGGCAAAGCCAACATCATAGTCAAGATAACTCTAACTCCATAACAAAACCCGATGCCATAGCTAAGTTCACTAACTCAACTTGATCACAGCTCATGAATGATATGACCACACCCACTATAAAATATCTCACTATCTTTGTGGCATCTTGATAGTACTTTCATGCCACTGCAAACTAACAAGGCATTAAATTTCTTTGTTAATGGACTTGAAAGTTTGCAAAAAAACACTGCATATTGTATTTTCGCATCTCATTTGCATCTGGTTTTTGAGGTAAAGCTTGGGGTTTTCAATTTTCTCTGCATCGACATGTTTGGTTGGATCTAGTTTTTGATGCCATGATGTATGGCACTGTCTATGGATTTTTCTTAAGAAGCTTGGGCCTTTTGCTATGAACTTGGGCTCTTTGTGGTGCACTGTGAGTTAAAAAGATGTATTCCATTACACATGGCTTTCTCTGTGGATGTTTCTTCAAATGCTTTCTTTGGTTTTGGGCATCTTGCTCAAACTAGAGTGATGGAGAGCTCAAGGTCTTAGAGAAGTAGGATTCTTGGCCGTGGCTTTCAAAGACTTGTAACTTGAAAATCTTGGGTTGTTTACTGCCTTTTGTAGCTTTCTTTGAATCTCATGCCATGACATATGGTGCCTTCTCTGCATTCCATTAAACTTAGTCTTTCTCCACATGTTTAATACCTAGATAAGTAACACTTTTATTCATTGTGTCTTGCATCTTTACTTGAGGTAGCTTTTTTACTGTAGTCAACATGAATAATGTACTTGTAATAGCATTATAATTGATGGATACATATATCACTGTCATTTTAGCACACCAGAACAACAGTATTTGGTTAATACCCTACATAGAACATCACTTTAGATTCACATTAGGCACATGGATATTGTACTTATTTAATTCTTATGGATATATGCATACATAGATATCAATGATTTATATGCACAATATCTATTACTTGTTTTGCAGTAGTAGATGTCACTGTAGACTGATTTCTTCTCATTCAAGGACAACAGTACCCAAACAACATTGATTTTTTTAATACCAACATTTTATGAAATCCTGCATATGATTTTCTCATCTTGACAAAATTTAATTGTTCATTTTCTTTAAATGCACATTTCATGACAACATATAAATACATTGTTTACTATAATTCTTGCACATTGTTTCCTTTAGTAAATCATATGTAGATTGTCAATCAATGTTATTTATCTTCCCTCTTTGCAAAAAATGCTGTTATGTAAACATAAACAACAACATTTAGATCTACTATAGACTAATGATAACATGATTGATTGTAATCTTGTATTTCCCATAATTGAATCCAATTCAAATGACTTTTCTACATTTGAATACTTACTATAACAACATCATTTAGTTGATCCTTCTTGAATGATGAGAGTAAACACTTTTACCTCCACTTCTGCATATATCTTCTTAGGAACCCTTCATTTGCCATGTGTATCCTATAGCATCATTGCACCATCCTTCATGAACTGTATCCTCTTATTCTACATCTTTCATGTATATAATGCATCATGTGAATTTTGAGCACGGGCTCGTGATACTCATTGCATTTCTTTTTTTATCTGTATTTAGTTAATCTTTAATCACCTAATGCACACACATAAAAAAAAATCATGTTAAGTGAGAAAACAAGATGATCCAATTAATTTTTGTGTGTGAGTGACATATGAGATGACACTCATGCATGAATGTTGGTTGGTTTGTTTTTGTTTGTTAACCTAACAGGCTAATGTCATTCCAAAAAAGGTTTCTCAGATTCAAGACCTAAGTCCCTTTGATTTAGATTCTTCTAGTTCTATAAATAGAAACTCTTTGTAAAATGCAGACTAATAACCATATGCAATAAGAGATTTCATTAAGATATGTCCCTTTGATATTCTTTATTTAGTTGATGTTGAGGTATATCTTGTTTTTGTATTGATGTTATTGATAAATCTTCAACTTTGAAAGTCTGATTGATGTATGTTGTTTTGGTTCATGTATTGCTTAGATCCAATTGGATCTAACATCTCTTTCTTTCCATGATGCAAGAGAGGGCCCTAGACCTAATATGCAAAATTTACATAAGTATAGACATAAGACACTATGAATCTTGGATAGAGGAAGACAACTAGCTCCAAATACAGACACTCCACAAGGCAATGCATGGACCCCTACTCATGCTTTTGTTATGCTTTATTTTCTATAATTACCTCTATGTTTTGAATCCAAAAGATGTAACATGGAAACATTATTTTCATACTACATTCATTTTGAATGCACAATGTAATGATCTATTTATGAAATTTGAATTTTGAACATGATCAATACTTAGAATATAATTTTCCAATAGTATGAATGCAATAGAAAGATTTTCATTATCATCTTCTAAATAAAAAATATGGAAGAGGTGTATATTTATTCAATTTTGTGTGTGTATGATTGTTAGATTGAAAATGTGTAAATTTAGGTTAATAGTAATGAAAGTGAAATAGAATCTAATGAGGAAAACAAGTCTATACCAATTGCAGACCTTTCACATGTTCCATAAAATCTGGATGATTTTCTAGAAATTTTAAAGAAATCAGGAAGATTCGTAGCCTTCAGGAAAGCCTAATATGAGAAAAGGAATTAAGAAGATAAAAATAAGAATGAAGAAGATATTGTGGTGAGTTTGCTAAAATTCAAATTAACACCCATTGAACTTGTAGACAAGTTACCAGAGGAATTGTACAATAAGATTGATGAAAGATGGAAGTTTGATATCAATGCAGAAAAGGAAATGAGAGAGAGGTCACTAGTACATACTATTCTTGACCTTGCACCATTTGAAATTAATTAAGGATTAAAGAAGTATTCGAATAGATTTCTAGTCAAGGGAAGAGCCCTAAGAATAATGAATGGAGATATACAATCTGTGGAGAAGGAAACAACTAAAAAAAGGAAAGACATATTGCACATAGATGATACGAAGTACCAGGAAAAAGAAAAGAATCAAGATGTAGCCACTACTGATAAGATAAATGAAAGAAAAAAGAAAATAGATCCTATTTATATAACTACTGATAATGCAAAAATTATTATTGAAGATATACTTGTGGAAGAAGATCTTGCAAAATAATTGTCAAAGGATGAATATTTTATGGACACACAAGTGAATGATACCGAGTGTATGGATGTTGATAATGCACCTTTTCTAAGAAAATATCCAATCATGACACAAGTAAAAATTTATATTATTGATGACAACATCATTACTGGGTTTGTACAAGACACACTTAACATGGCAACTGAGACACCTGTAGATGTAGATAAGGAGAATGTTGAATAAGCTAAGGCCATTGAGACCAAAAAAGAAAACGACACTGTGTTGGAACCCCCAACCGACATCGATGGTTAGAAACAAGATATTCAACCCACCAACACAATAACTCATCATAATATACAAAAGACACAAGACACTCAAAATGAAATGTAAAAGGAATCACATGTTAAGGAGAAGCATGAAGAGAAGTAGAAGGATGAGGAGAAAGAAGAGAAACCACAAGAAGAAGTAAAAGTACAAGAAAGCATAGTCGGTACACATATTGAGTCACTAGATGCAACTAAGGCATCACGTTTTAAATGCTCTACTAGCGAGACCAAGTTGATTGAGAAGAAGAAGAACAAAAAGAGGAAGTGAATCATTGATTTGAGAAATCCTATTATCATACTAAAAGGTGACCCTAATATGATGAAGCCTAAATAATTAGCCATATATGCTAAAATGGTAGCTCAAAAGACTGATCAGGAGAAGTTATTGGCAAAGAAAAAGAATGTAAACATATTAGAAAATGTGAAGGATATTTTCCAGGACATTGTTCTTCAAACTACAGCTGATGAATCTAAACCTCTACTAGACCAAATTGGTAATTTATCCCAACAGATTAAAGGACCCAAAATGGATATACTGAATACATGTTGAAGATTTAAAATGAGAGTATGGAGGAGAATTTTATGGAATATTTGTTGAAAGAAATTAATGTAGAGAAGGTAACTCTTTCCGAGTTATGTTATGAATTTGAAACATAATTGACATCCATCATTTTATTATTTCAAAAGTTTTGTAATCTTTCAAACTTTATTGTTGAAATCAAGAAGGAGGCATACATTGAAAAAGAGTTGACTGAGTAGCTTAAGGAATTAACTACAGAGCCTAGAGCATTCCACACTTACTACTCTAAGATTCAAGAACTCATGGGGTTTCAACTATCATTGAGACAGGAGGAGGATAAGCTCAGATTGGAATTTCTTGAACTGCAAGCATTGTTGATTCCCTACATCCAATCTATGCAGATACACTTGAAGAAAGCTAAAGAGCTAGTAGGTTTTCTAGATGTCAGCACATTGGACACTATAGTGTGCTTATATGCAGATATCATAGAGCATATTGTTATAGTAAAAAATCTTTGAGACACATGTGAGATTGTACTTTTATGTGTACAATAGAGGTATAAACATCTTTATGATCAATAAGTTTTAAGTTTGGCACTTTTGTCAAAAAAAGGGGATAGATATATTCTTAGTCAGAAAACACAAAAAAGGGAGATAGTTATATTTGTGAAAAACCAAAAAAAGTATATATGTGGAAAATAAAAATAAAAGAAGTTGTATATGTATAGGGAGTAACCTACAAGGGGGAGTTACAAATTTTAATGACTTTGGAGTTTTTATCAAAAATTCCCAACTAATGTAAAAGGAGGAGATTGTTACCTCTACAAGGTATTTTGTCGTCATTAGTTTAGTCAAAGACATGGAGTCAAGAAGAATTGGTTGGTGAAAGGAGATAGTCAATTATCAGGTGAGTTGGAAAAGCACACCGAGCCAATCAGTAAAGTAGCAGAGTTAAAGATAGTATATTGAACACCTAAAGTTATCAAGTGACACACTACATCGACTGCATGTGTAGTACACAAAGTTGATAGTACATCGAGTATAGAAGATCTTTCAACTGAGTATTGTGAAGTTACTCAACCAAGTTAAATAGTTAATTTAGGACGCTATCAGATCACATTTGATGATTATCAAAGCATTAATTAAGTGTCTACAAGAACGTATAATGGTTTGTTACATGATCAATGATTTAAATAATTCAGAGTGAAGGTGTAAGGCATAGATCAAGTGGAAAAAAGAAAGTTTTTCATTTCCAAGAAAGAAACCAGTACAAAGGTAAAAGTGATATGGTCACTGCTTGGCTAAATAATTGTCTTAGAAACACATAGCATTGGAAAGATATTTCACAATTGGACACACTAAATGGCTACTAAGTAGATTATCTAGTCTCATTTAATTATCGACCAAGGACATAAACATGGAATGGTATTTGCAAAGTATATGCTTCAAAGCTTCTTGATTCTCATGGATAATCCTATGGAATTGAAATACATTAAGCTTCAAGAATCTATACTATCTCAATTAAATGTGTTTACTCTAAGAAAATAGTAATCACGAATAGGAATTACTCTACTTGCCTATGCTGCAAGAGTAATATTCTACCAATTTTGTTACTAGTGGCTGCTGGAATAGTAGAGTTCTATTTACTTCTTAACGAATAAGGAAATAACTTTTAATCTAACAAAGTGATTCACTCACCAAGTGGGCCCTCCTGGATGAGTTAATAGAAATGCAATCAAGATAAGAGAATGAAACTCAAATTATGCACTCTATTCATTCATGGAGAAAATATACTTGGAAAGTAAAATAGTGTTACAATATCAACTTCTATTCTAGAAAATATATCAACTAACTCAACTCTCCTTAAGAGTTACAATAGTCAGCATATTTAAAGAGAAACTAAACTACTCCTTAAATGTAGGATCACTCCATTAATGAGGATCACTAATGGATACATAATGCTCATAACAGAAAACATCAATCAGAAAGAGTAAGTCTTCAAGTCTTTCCAAGAATATAGCATGTGGTGGCCCTAGATCCATATGTTGTGTTTACTTCAGGAACTGAATTGACTTGTTCCTCCACAAAAGTCTTGCGGCACGCCCTTGTTCAACCATTTTCTTAATTCCTTGGGCATGATGGCTCTTTTTCAGCAATGTCTGTCGTTGACCCCTTCAACACCGCGATGTTGTTTTTGAATGTGCCATGGCTTGATCCCTACAAAATGGTTAGCATACACAACTTTCAATATATATATATTTTATAATTTAATACTAGGAAAGAAGTGTTAGTTTCCCTTTTATACTCTTGCATGACATTTGGCTACAGGAAGGAGACTACCCATAAACATAGCATAGGAAATAGGATTATTCATGAGCATGCAACTACTTATATCCTACAACTTCTACCCATCATTTCCAAGAAAATACACCATGTTCTTACCATCCATTTACCTACTTATGTCTTTACATATATAAAATATACATATAAAACCATAATTTTAAAGTATATGTTTTGCAAGCAAACTACTGAAAAATAAAGTAAGAAACATTTGAAAAGATGGCCTTTTAAGAGGCTCACATTCCCCCCAACTACACTATTGCTGGTCCCTAGCAATCATGAAATTATGGATCCTAGCCCTAAGCCTCAAGTCATTGGTGGTCTTTTCCCCTGGTTCATCAGCAACATAGTTGAAATACCCATGGTTTTCGTAAAGTATTTCCCACCTCTATCTTTCCTAAGTCATATCATGATCCTCTGCATTCTCATTTACTCCAAGTAAAGGCTACAAGAGGATAGGTGGTTGAAACCTTAAGGGAATCCAATAATTAAGCTGTGATTGGCCCAACATTATAAACCATGGGGCTCAGCGAGTGGAAAGAGTTAAATTCTATGGGGAATGAGGATCCCTAATTTTAAATTCATGGGACATCCATACCCACCTCTGTTTGCAAGCTAAAATTGTAGCCTCAATATCTTGTGATGAATGTTGTTCCCAATCTATGTATGCCTGCTCTCTGACTGGAAGGAATTTTTAGGATCCACTAGGATTCATTGTAATTGAGATCCAATCAAGGAAAGTTTGTCTAGAACTCTGAACTTTAGGCCTCATCATGAGGGGTGTATCTATCTCACTACTTCTATATGGTAAAGCATGATGCTCTCTAATGACCTCATTCTAAATCCAAGACATCACTGCCCTCAGCTAAACATCTCCAACATATAGAAGTGAATTCCAATCCCTATTGTTTGTCACATCAAGATTGTGTAAATACAATTCACATAATAGGTTTTTGATGGACATGGGAGGTGACTATACGACATCATAAAATTCGTGAGGTGTAGAAATCGAAGAATTAAATCCTTCTACAATCCTATTCAATTGAAAGTTAACAAATTTCTCTTTAAGGAACAAAGCATAAACTGGAGATGGTGACCTACATGCCATTGCTGTAGGAATCAATTTAGTGATCTGCTCAATTTTCCTCTCCAATACTGCAACCTGATTTTTTTTTGTTCTAGTTGACAAGATTTCTCCTCCATGATCTTTTCAGTTTTTCTATTTCCAGCTCCCATTGTGCCTTTTCCCAAATAAAATTTTGGTATAAACTCAATCCTGCTGCTAAAGGTGTGGATAAATCCAGTGATGACATGTGTCCCTACTAAAGAATATCAATCCACTCAGATGTAGGTCAAGGAATTCTCACTACTTCCTATTTAGTGGAAGTAGCCCATTTTCCTTTGTCATGAGTTTTCATTGAATCATCTTCTTGGCAAGATTCATCAATGGAAGTTTGTTCCCTCCATATGACAAGGGTTTTTATCTAATCATCCACTTGGGATGAGCCAGCTTCCTTGACCAGCATGCCCAATCTGTCTCTACTCATTTTTTCAAACACCTCTTCAACAGTGTCCTCATCTTTTGTAGGGAATTCAAGAAGGGGTAGGTTTTTTGAATTGTCATCAATATCTTGCCTGAGAGGGTTATTAAAAAATCCATTTGTTTCCTCAGAATCTTTATCATTTTCTATGAGGATGTAATCAACTAGTGGGTCAGCTATAGCTTCATCATTCATAATGTGGGACATGGTATCACTATCTGTTCTTTTTGGCGCCATTGCCTCCGAAGAGGACTTCTCTATAGACTCAGAGGATTCAACATTTATAACTAGATCATGGATTTTTTCTGCCTTACTGATATTAGCAGAAAGTCTAGCACTCTTCTTGACAGGGTTTTTAAAAGAGCTCAAAGGATCTTTATGTTTCTTCCCACTAGTGGACACCTCCTTCATAATGAATACAGGAGGTTCTTCTGGAGTTTCCTCCTTGGGAGAGGGCAAGGATTCCTCGGCTAGATTACTAACATCTTCATTACTATGTGGTTGTTGTTCTAGATTCATACCCTCTGGCTCTATGGTTTTACCTTTATCCTCCATGGTAGTAGACCTAGTTTCCTCAGAAGGTGAAGTATCAGGAGTGACATCGGCTTCCCTAGTTTTACCTTTCTTTTTATCAGAAATAGGAGTACTAACATTGCAGGCTCTTTTCCTAGATAGGGTAGGTTTAGAAGAAGATGCTTTAGGAACAACCTCTATTTTTTGTATTACCTTACAAACCCTCATTGTTGTGTTAACCCTTCTTCCTACACCCTATCTTTTTTCACAATATTAAATAGAAAACTAGGTAGGTTTACTATCCTATTTTCATGGTGGAGTTGGCTCAAAATCTTGAAATGTAGTCCATGGAGGTACTTGTAACGACCTTCACAAGTGAAGTAGGATATTATGAATGTAGCTAGCTGGATATACTCCATGGGTAATGATTTTCTTGAATTTCCCTATTTCTTATCAATGTCCAACCATGGGTCGCCATGTAGGGTAAATTGTGCCTTGGCTGAGCACAAGTCAATATGCTTACTCCATTTTTCTCCTTCCTATGGAAATTTTGAAACTTTGGCCATGATGTCCTCTAAGAATTCTATCCTCAAATTTTTAACCACTAAAAAACCATTTTTCAAAGTATTTAGAAATTGGAAAGTAATTTCTTCATCAAAGCCATTAAGGCTAAGGCAGTAGTCCAACCATCCCCTTCTTTGAAACATTTCGCAGGCAATCGGATCCCCAAGTAGAACTCGATGATCTCTAGGCTCATGCCTCTAAAGGTCTCTGCCCCCTATTCATGACAAAAATGTCTTTACAGGAGCTCCATAGATGCTACATAAAATTGGAAAATGCAGGACTTCTTACAGACTCTTGAGGTGTTTGTTTACGAGAAAAATTGAAGTACATAATAGCTTTTAATTCCAGGCAGATAAGCTTTATTTCAAATGGTATTCATAAATAAATTTGCATGTGTTAAGGTCTACCACCCAAACACATCATGAAAATGTCATTATTAAGTGAACCTTAACTTTTAATTTCTTTCAAATCATGATGACTTAATCACAGAAGGATATATAAGCTTCCACATGATGGCGGTCACCATGAAAAGACAAGAAATAAAGTTTTCCTTTTTGCATGCTCAAATTGATTTGGAAATATTTTGAAACAAGCATTAAATAATCCCTCCCCCCAACTAAGTGTAAGGCATGGGTCCCACCAAGCCTTTGCGTGCAAGAGTAAAAAAAAGAAAAGAACACTTAATCCAAAATTTAAAAAAAATGAATAAAATAATATATGAGCAAAAGTATTTGTTACTAACCTAAGAGGTGTTGTAGGAAGAGTATTATTCTATACTAAATGCACTTATGGAGTGATGAAATGGTACATAAACATGGTAGAGAGAGGAGGTGAAGTGGATTTTATCGCAGAGAAATTATTTCATAGGAAGTAAAATGTTTATTATGGAATCTAGGATAAAAATCACAGATTGGTGAAAAACTGGGTGGAAGACCCAAATGCTTCACCTACAGGAGTGTGGGTGTCTATGGTTTTTTGGAACTACTACAGGAATTCTTGATGACTCATGGGTTTTTGGTAGATCTTTAGACGATGCCCATTGACAAGAAGTTTGAATTGCTCAGGATCAATGGTAGACAACAAAATTACACCATTGTCCAAAACTGAGATTATTTCATAATGCCCTAACCAACGGGTCTAAAATTTTCCTAGAGTATGCTAATAGCATGAGTCATAGAGCAAGGCCCAATCACCAATGGAAAATTTCTTATCCTTGATGAATCATCCATGCCACTTCTTTTGTTGCTTATGAATCAGTTTAGTGTTGTGAAGTGTAGACTTCCTATACTCATCCAATCCATAAAGCTATAGGAGCCTATCCTCTTGTACCCTGGTAAGGTTGATATCTAACTCTAATGCCACCCTGAGAGTCTTATGGTGAAACTCAATAGGCATGGATGTAGATTTTCCATAAAACAACTCAAAAGGAGTAGAACCAGTCGTGGTTTTCCAAGTTGTTCGATAACCACAAATGGCTTCAGGAAGGTGCATAGCTCAATCCTTTTTGTGAACAGAAAATATTTTGGTCAGGATGGCCTCAATTTCCTGATTTGTGATCTTAGCCTGCCCATTAGCCTTAGGATGGTATGGTGAATATTTACCATGCCTCACTATATAATCATTCATCAATTCAATAATAAGATTAGATGTAAACTGCGCACCTTGATCTGTTACTATTTCATGAGGTACACCAAACCTAGTAAGGATAAACTCATAGAGAAAATCTACTACCTTATGATCCCTAGCATGCCTCATTTCCTTTGCTTCAACCCATTTTGTGGCGTAGTCAGTGCATACTAAGGTATAAGAATTCCAATGGGAAGATGGCTCGATGGGACCAACGAAGTCGATGCCCCATTTGTCAAATAGTGTCACCTCCACCTTAGGATGTAAGGTAATGTCATCAGACTTGGCTCGATGACCCATTCCCTGGCATTGGTCACAATACTTGGTATGCTTAGCTGCATCTTTATGTAAGGTATGCCAATAATATCTTGTTGCCAATGCCTTGTATGCTATCCTTTTTCCTACAAAATGGCCACCACACCGCTCATCATGATAATCCCGAAGGATGTCATAGGTCTCATCTTTGTGAACACATCTGCAGGCGACTTGATCAGGACCTGTGTATAACATAAATCCAAAGATCCATGAAAAGTTGAAGCTTTTCTCAACCAGTAGCCAACGTTCACGAGGTGAAAAATGAGGTGGTTTTCTTCCTATAACAAGGTAGTTGGTGATGTCAACATACCATGGATTGTAAGTTGCAACAGAGAATAGGTCCTCATCTGGGAAGCTATCATCAATTGTTGTAGGATCATCAGGAACTTGTGATCTAGAGAGGAAATCAGCCACCACATTAGCTTTTCCTGGTTTATCAATGATAGTGATATCAAACTCCTGCATGAGGAGTAAACAGCGAGCTAACCCACTAGAGATGGCAGGTTTGTTCATCAAGTATTTGATTGCTGAGTGATCAATATAAATAAATACTTTGTAACTAGTTATTTAATGTCTAAATTTATTAAGTGCATAGATTACAACAAGCAGTTCCTTTTTAGTAACAATATAATTCCGTTTAGCACCTTGCAGATTTTTTCTTATATAATAAAAGGTGTGCTCAACTATACATTCTTTTTATCCTAACACTTCCCCAATAGCATAGTCAGATGCATCAGTGTGGATATGAAAGGGCACCTTCTAGTTAGGTCCTCTAAGAATAGGGGTCTTTGTCAACACATCTTTCAACTGCTAAAATGATAGTTCATAGTTAGATTTCCATTCAATTTTTGCTTCTTTCTTCAATAGAGTGTACAATGGGGCCGCAAGTTGGTTGAAATTCTTAATAAATCTCCTGTAGTAACCAGCATGACAAAGAAAACTCAGAACATCCTTCTTCCTGGCTAGAGTGGGTAATGTAATGATGACTACAATCTTTGCAGGATCAACTTGTATGCCAAAGGATGAGAGGTAATGCCCTAGGAAAAATCCCTCCTCCATCATCATATAACACTTCTCACTATTAAGTGAGAGGTTTTAGTCCTGACATCTTTTAAGAACTTTTCCCAAATTAGCATGAGCCTCTTCGGATGTAGTTCCATATGTAGTTAAGTCAGCCATGTATATTTCATTATGGTCCACAGCAATGTCAAAGAAAATACTGATTATTTCCCTCTGAAAAGTAGCAGGTGCATTACATAATCCATATGACAAGATAGAATAAGCAAATGTTCCCCTTGGAAAAGTGAACGTTGTTTTATACTAGTCTTCTGGTGATATCTGGATCAGGTTGTAGCCGCTGAAACCATCTAGGAATGAAAAATACTTCTTACTAGGAAGGTTGTAAAGTAATTGGTCAATAAAGGGTAATGGAAAGTGATCTTTCTTGGTGTTTTTATTAAGCTCTCTATAGTCCACACAAACTTGCCATTTTCTACCTTTCTTTGGGACAAAATTACAAGAGGAGAGACTCACTGGCTATCAGAAATAGGATATATAAAGCCAACTTGGAGGAGTTTTTGTAACTCAGCCTTTACTATATCTCTTAGTGTAGGGTTTATTCATGTTTGGGCTTGCCTAATTGGTCTGGACTTAGGACTTATATAGATCTTATGCGTACACATTTTTTGGTCAAGTCCCTTCATGTAAGTATAGTCCCATGCAAAAGATTGCTAACTCTCTTTCAAAAGCTAGAGAAGGCTAGACATATGAGATTCAATGATATTCTTATTGACATTTAATTCCTTACCTAAGGAAATTTCTACTCTTTTGAATTTATCCAACAGAAGCACTTCTGCAAATAAGGGTGTCTTTATCTCATGGGGTAACAAAGTATGGAGATAATCAGGTGCTGTAGGAAACTTAGATGACGACTGCTTGGGAAATATGGTTTGTAGGGAGTAGTCAGGGACATGACAAGAGGGTTCTTCAGAGCCATAGTTGTTTGTAAGGATTTCTACTAGTATTTCATCTTCCTCTTGTGAGGAAATAAATGGATTTCTACCAATAACCATAAGTTGTACTGAATTGGCTTCGAAGGAAGCATCTCCTCGATCTAGCTTAATAACTTGGTCAAGTTCAGCTTGGGGTTTGGCTAGAGAATACAGAGTTAATTTCTTGGTATGAATGCCATCATATATGGTCATTTTTCTTGAGCGACATGCAATGCAAGCATCTACTATGGCCAACCAAGGCCTTCCTAGGATTAATGGATATCATCCTAGTGTGGCTTTAGGGTACAAGATTATAAAATCTGAGGGGTAATCTGAGGAATCAAGTCTAAAAACAATATCCTCTACCATACCATCTAGATTGATAGTGGAATTATCAGCTAACTGGAGAATGGTAGGTGTTTCCCTTAACCTAATGATGCTAATTCTTAACAACACATCCATAGTCATTACATTAATAGAGACCCCTAAATCAACCAAGACATTCTATATTTGTATACCATTAATATGAATGGTAACCACTAGACTTCCTAGATAAGAGTATTTAGGCATCAAGGCTTTACTAAGCATAATATCATAAAGCTATCCAAAAACATGGACGGTATCAGGATCTTTCTTTTTCCTACTAGGGTGCTTGATACATGCTTCCTTGATTGCTTTATTATAAATGGGAATTTCTTTGAGGGCATCTAATAATGGTATTTGGATAGTCATTTGCTTCAGTTGGTCAATCAGATCAGTTGCAACAAGATTCTCTTTAGGGGGTACAGATTGTTGAGCCAATATTTGCAGATAAAGGGGAGTTTTCAAAACTAGAGTAGGTGATGGAATAGGTGGAACAATAGTGTTTTGATTATCAATGATTTCCTTAGAATAAAAAACATGAGTTATTATGGGCACCTAAGGTGTAGGCAATGTAGTTCTTGAGCAGAAGTGGATGTCATTCACCTGCAGTGAATAAGCTTGTTGCTTGTCATTAGGATTTGGATTTGTTTGCACAGGCACTTGTGGCTTCTAAGGACTACTATTGGCTACAAGAGCTAGAGGTATAATATCTTTTTGCTAAGGTGGAGGCATGATAGCTTGTGACTAATTAGGATAATTGGGTCCCCACTGAGGTTGTTGTTTCCAGTTACCATGTGGTTGCCATTGGTTCTTCTGATGTGGCTGCTGATATTTGTTAAACTATTGCTAGTATGGCTTAAATGGAGGCTATTGTTGGAAGTTTTGGTTATATTGTGGCTACTGGTTAGACCAATTATGATTCTAATTTTTTCCTTAAGGGCCATAATTCTGGGGGTTTTGATTTTTCTACTAATTATTATTATTATTATTATAACTAAAATTATTCAGGGGGTCTTGAGGCATACCTTGTCTCCAAGCCCATGGTTGTCTTTGATCCATGTAGAAAACCTCTCCATTCTCCTCATCTATCACTTTGAACTTAGTGGGCATTGAGGTAGTGTCGAGGTCTACAACAGTTTTATAGTTTCTTTTCTTCTCTCTACAATGGGAGAAGAATTCAGCCAGCATAGCTTCTGCATCCTCCTTCCTCTGGGCTTGCATGTTGTCAAACTCAATGGCCAAGTCATTGATAATGTCCTGTTTGAATTCAGATAGGAGGTTCGATAGCTCTATCTTTGATACTCCTAAATTGTTTGTCTTGTGAGGAAAATCTCTTAGTCCTCTTCCTTTTTTACTGTAGCTCTTGAGTAATTTAGACATATAACCTTAGTATCTACCTAGTTCTTCTGAGTGATATCCCCACTAGCCATTAGGTCTAAGTCTTCTATGCTTCCATCATTGACACCTTTGAGGAATAGATGCTTCTGTGATTCCTTGTTCAACTGGTGTTGAGTATTGCACTGAAGGTTAAACATAAACCTAAAAACATAGTCCTCCAAGGCTTCATCCTCTTTTTATGACATTTTGAAAATTTCACCTCCCTTTAAATCTCATCCTCTACAATACTCTTTGTATTTGGAAAGAAACATATTGCTCATGACATTCCTATTTTCTACAACATTAGCTCCAAGGCCCATTAACCACCTTAGAGAAGCCTCTTTAAGGGTTGATGGGAACAAATTCATCTTATGGGTGTCTTTTGTGTATTCATAACTCCTATAGAGGATGTCAAACTCAAAAACTAAGGTCTATGGATCTTCAGTGATAAGGCTATAGAATTTTGGGAGTGCAGCGGCTGGTATATTCTTCAAGTTTTGGTTACCTTGTTGAGGAGGAATTGGGAATGGAAAGCTAGGCTGAGCCATCATTGGAGGAGGTCCTGGCAGTAGTGGCTGATAGATAATAAGAGCTATTGGATTGTCTTGATACTCAGGCTCATCAAAGAGGACATGAAAATGTAGTGATTATTTGGAGGATGATGGTGATGAAATTTCTCCTTGGGCATCAACAAATGGGTTTTCAAATGGATCTTCTTCTTCACTCTCAACTCGGGGTTCCTCTGGCTCAAGATTGAAAATATCGAATTGTTTCACCTAGTATTGACGAGGAAGGAATCTCCCATGAGGATCTCTTCTTCTATGCATAAAAGCATTGATTTAAATTTAGTCCCAGATTATGAAAACTGGGAACATGAACACCAAAGTAAGTTTGAACTAACACCATTCTCGGCAACGGTGCCAAAAATTCTTGGCTAAACAATTGTCTTAGAAACACATATCATTGGACTGCTATTTTTGGACTGGACACCCTAAATGGCTGCTAAGTAGATTATTTAGTCTCATTTAATTATTGACAAGGGACATAAACTTGGAATGGTATTTGCAAAGTATATGCTTCAAACCTTCTTGATTCTCATGGCTAATCCTATGGAATTAAAATACATTAAGCTTCAAGAATCTATACTATCTCAAGTAAATGTGTTTACTCTAAGAAAATGGTAATCACAAATATGAATTACTCTACTTTCCTATGTTGTAGGAATAGTCTACCATTTTTGTTACCAATGGCTGTAGAAATAACAAAGTTCTAATTAATTCTTAATGAACAAGGAAATAACTTCTTATCTAACAAAGAGATTCACTCACCAAGTGGGCCCCCTTGGATGAGTGAATAGAAGTGTAGTCAAGATAAGAGAATGAAACTCAAATTATGCACTATATTCATTCATGGAGAAAATATACTTGGAAAGTAAAATAGTTTTACAATATCAACTTCTATTCCAGAAAATATATCAAGTAACTCAACTCTCCTTAAGAGTTACAATAGTTAGCTTATTTAAAGAGAAACTAAACCACTCCGTAAATCTAGGATCACTCCATTAATGAGGATCACTAATGGATACATAATGCTCATAATAGAAAACATCAATCAACAAGAGTAAGTATTCAAGTCATTCCTAGAATATAGCATGTGGTGGCTCTAGATCCGCATGTTGTGTTTACTTTAGGAACTAAATTGAGTTGTTCCTCTGTGAATGTCTTGTGGCACCCCCTTCTTCAACCACTTTCTTAATTCCTCGGGAACAATGGTGCATTTTCAGCAATGTTTGTCATTGACCCCTTCAGCACCACGATGTTGTTTTGAATGCGCCATGACTTGATCCCTACAAAATTGTTAACATACACAACTTCTGATATATATATATATATATATATA
>MU224789.1:2394247-2405839 GCA_018584345.1 Thuja plicata | reverse complement strand
TATATATATATATATATATATTATCATTTAATACTAGGAAAGAAGTGTTAGTTTTCATTTGATACTCTTGCACGATATTCGGTTACAAGAAGGAGACTACCCATAAACATAACATAGGAAATAGGATTATTCATTAGCATGAAACTACTTATATCCTGGAACTTCTACCCATCAATTCCAAGAAAATAAACCATGTTCTTACCATCCGTTTACCTACTTATTTCTTTACATATATAAAATATACATATAAAACCATAAGTTTAAAGTATCTATTTTGCAAGCAAACTACTAAAAGAGAAAGTAAGAAACATTTGAAAAGATGACCTTTTAAGAGGCTCATCAGTCACCGAAATGGAAAGAAGATATAACAGTCAAAAGAAATTCACAACATACAAAATGCATAAGATTAAGAGACATAATCTCATCTATATATTGGATGAATTTTTAAGTTGACATACAAGAGAGAGAAGGAGATAAAGAGGAGAGAATTGAGGGTGTTATTGTTGTTGCTGACAAAGTTAAAGGAGTTATTTGAGAACCAGAGAAGAGAAGAAAGCATCGAGCATAAATTCAGTTACATTAGAGAAGAACATAACAATGTTACAATTTGAGATTGAGGTGACACAATCAAAGCACATAGAGTGTGATCAACATTTACATTTGATGCACTTATTGCAAAAATTGTTAAGTTCTTTGATACTATTGTATTGAGAAATTTAAATCCCAATATTGGGTAGATCTTAACCGATCTTATATTTGTAAATCCCTTAATAGGGTACATCTCTAAGGGTAGAGATTATAAAATCCTTTAACTAGGTAGACCTAACAAGTCTTTTATATACTCTTAACCGGGTAAGCTATCATAAATAGCTAAACTTTGTAGCTCTAACCGAGCACCCTTTATACTATAGTTAGTGAAGGTTTTTGGTATCATCCCCACTGAAATTTTTTCCTCTAACTAGGGATTTTTGTATTACAAAAATCATGCTGTTATGAGTTCTAATTGTTTAATGTTTTGATGTTATGGTTTTATAAGCATTAAATTACTTTCATTTCAAAGTTATGAACTCGGTAATCAGTAAGTAGCAGTATATGGTTTAATCAGTGAATGTGGTTAGAAATTTTTTAGTGGTAGACTGAATCACCCCTCCCCTCTCAGTCCCAGGTAAAAGTACAAACCCGTGTCACACTTTTATAAAGGAAAAGGACCACAATATGCAAACTATTCAAGTTTAACGACATAAAAAGTGGAATTTGTGTTTATAATTTGAGGATGATGTAAACTGATGAAATGTGTAAAAATGGATGAAGTTTATGCCTATAATTTAAAAAATAATAATTGAACAAGAATTAACATATTTTTTAATTTTTGAAGTCCATTTTTTAATTGATGAAAACTACTGAAAATCTGGGGTCTAGTTCCCACCAAACAAGTTTATGCAAATAATATAATTTTCCTCTAATTACAAAATATGTTATAGATAAATTGTATAGCTAGTGCATAAAAGAAGAAATATTTGTTTGCAATGTTTATTTTTTCCGTTATAATTTCTCAAAGTTGAACTTATCTAAAATTGATAGTTTTCATATTCAAGAACACCATTCATAAAAAAAATTACATATTCTTGAAGATGCCTCTCTCCTCTAGTGTTAAATATAAATTTTAATTTCTTTTTATATGATTTACTATTTTTTTATTTATTTGAAGTAAAATCTTCTTGAATGTTAAAATACCTACTTTTTGTTTTTTGAAATTATAATATATTATTTGTAATCAAAATACTATAAACATTATATGACAATAATCTTGACTCTGAGCTCTACAAAAGGGTATTTTTTATATTTTTTAAAATATCATTAAAAGAGTAGGGGTTACTAAAACATCAATTTTCTAAAATAATTTTATTTCTTTGGTAATGGTATAAAACATGCATTTAATAGACATTTCTAATCGGAAAAGTTTAACCACTTATCTAGCTTAGCTAGAATGAATCTAGCTAGACCATATGTTTGACAAAAAATATTTTCTACCTAGAAATACTCAAACTTAGCTGTGCTGATAAGTGGTCCTCAAACATGACACAACTTTGTGCTTTACCTTTCCAACTTTCCATAGTTATTAAAAAATTCTAAAAGGATAGGAAAATGCTAAAGAACAATTGCAAAAAATCAAATACAAATCTGCAGTCAAAGGGAACACACACAAATTTAATATGTATTTGTTCCTTTTCTTTGATGAATAGAAAATAGATCAAAGACTTTACTACCCATATACAATGATCATGTCTAGAAATAAAACCTACTCTCTCATTATAAAATAACAATGCCTCATTCGGATTTAGTATCACTCATATGTTAAACCATAAGGAAGATCAAAATTAGGACCCCTTTCTAATGCATTTATTACATATTTAAAGGATCTTGTCAAGTGAGCCCTTTTAGCTCAACTTTTGTAGCTGCAACTTTAAATATTATAAAATAAAATAAGAATTATGAAACCTTCCACCTCCCAAGAATGAATTAAGTCACTATCTATCAAAAATAATATCTGCAACATGAGATTGATAAGTGGACTTCACTACAGACCATATTTTCATTGATGAGCATAGTTGGACATGTTCAAGTTTCCCATATATCATATCATTGAATTGATAGACTTATATATAGGCTAGGAAATTGAATAATGAAACAACTCTTTGCCAAGTCACTTTATGATTTTTCATGTTTGATATTGATGGATCATTGTGATGACATTAATTTTGCCATTACTACATTTATTGAAAAACATTGACAAAGATCACTGATACAAGCATTACCAGCGGACTACAAGCATTATCGGTGGACAGTGAGCATACCTGACAGAACACAAAGGTCATGAGAAAATGCTAAGTATGAAATTGACCAACAAAAACTAACAAGTGTTGCACCAATGAAGTGAATAGGACATCACCGACAGGTCAATGACATAACATTGAGATCATCACCGACAACACCATTTTGAGAACAAAACTGATGGAATAGAAAAGGCATACCTAACGACCAGTTCAAGAAAGGAACACTGATGACAAAGAAAACTAACTATTAGAACCGACAGTCAGTTAGAGAACCCAAAAATAGTGGATCTGAGTTTTACACATCAGATAAAGCAATGTAATTCTATTTATAGAGTTTTAATTTGTTTTAAATCATAACTTGAGGGTCAAGCAAGCTTTATGTAAATGTTTTAAAGCATCCTAATAGTTCTAAAACATATCTAACTAAAGATCAAGGTCAAGTTGTAAACCTTGGATCTAGAGTTAACTTGTGAAGCGTGAATCAAGAATAGAGCTAAAATCTAGTATAAATAGATGTTCAATCAATTGTGAGTTATGAATTTATTATTGTTGATAGCCATGAAGAGTATCTAAGGAGAAGAAGGAAGAATTCATGTAAAGTTTAGAAATAGAAAATATCAGTTGTCAAGAACACACAGAGGCTACCGACGAGAAGATAAAGGTATTATTCAATCATGGAAGGATGATTACTCATACATAGGAAGCTTTATTAGATCTTCTATCAGCAATTAGAGATTGCATACATCATCAGATCAAAGACTTGTTTAGTTGCATTCTAACAAGTGCATCACATCTAAAATCCTTTTGTAGAAGGTGGACTTAACCATTCTTTATAAATCTCTTAATAAAGTGCACACTTAACACTGTTGTTAAAGCTTCAAATGAAGTAGATCTTAATAGGTCTCCACTGTAATACTCCTAACGGGGTAGGTCATCAGAAGTGACTAATTGTAAGCCTTAATCGGCCCCTTCTTATCTGCAGCTAGTGAAGTCTTGTGGGTAAGAATCCCCACCACATTTTTTACTTCCTAATAGGAGTTTTCTATGATATCATATCTTGTGTTATGTGTTATCTATTTTTCATGAATGTTTCTTGTATGGTTACATATTAAAGAATTTATGATATGATTGCATATACATAAAGAAAGATGAACAGTTAGATAAGATAATTTATAAACTGATGAATAAGGGTTAATGGGATAACAAATAAAAGTTTTAGAGGTACTGATTCACCCCTCCCCTCTCAGTACATCATTCCAATATAATTCCAACACACTGAAGGTTGAAACTTCTTTGAATGAAGGTATAGGTTTCATTGACGAAGACCTAAGATACTAACAATGATGCCACATCATCTTTGATGAATCATTAAAGTATGGAAGAGACTCCCCTAAAATATAGATTTTTTATTATATTCAAATCATAAAGACATGTTGCATTAGGTGTACTTTAAGTAAATTATTATGCTAAAAAGAGATTGAATGCAAAATACTTTTCATTAATGGAATGCATGAGCTAAGACCATAATACATGGTAGTCCACTTAGGCTATCAATAAATCAATGAAACTTGAAAATGATTTATCAAACATAAAATATTCAATGATGAACACAAGGAATCTGCCAAATTCACCACATCACCCTTCAATATATTGATGGAACTCATAAAATGATTCAAGGATAAGTATAATTTAAATGATGAGTCTAGCTAGTAGGTTTTGGGTCTATCAACTTAAAAGTCCTAAAATATATGTGAATACTTCTCATACATGTTTTGGAAGGGGACCATACTAGTAACATGACAAGGAGAAATAGTAATAGTGACATAAAGTATTATCATAGGAAATAATCAAATTGTAAGGTCAATTAAATAACATTTGAATCAACCCATCAACATGCATACTTAGGAAATAAATTATGAATATTGACTAGACAAATAGAAGGACCTAAAAATTTGTCTACTAATTGAATGATGATGAACATTTGAAATTGTGACTTTAAAGGGATTCAACTAGATCAACTGATCAAAGAATATTATGAAGCTAATATGGTAAAAGGCACATAACTTAGGATTTTTTTACCTATTACATGTTATAGAATTGTGAAACTCTAATTTTTAGGATGATAAAAATATATATATATAATAACACACCTTGCTAGATCAAGAAGTCATTTATACTACCTTGTCTTCTCATATGGATCATTGTAAGAAATACCTTACTACACTTAGGAGCCTTATTATGGTCTTTCTTCATCAATACTCCATATATGTTTGTATCTTATATTGATCACATTTCTTCTTTTATCTTAAAATTTTAGATAGACAAGATTCTAAGTCTTTGGTCAAATGTTATTCTCTTATCTCTCTAGTATTTTTGTGAAAACTATGGTTTAATGCTATAATGTACTTTATCAAACTTATGAGCATAATTCCATACTCCTACTAGTGTTGGGGCTAATTTTCATGTTGTAAATGTTATACTTGAGAAAATTTTTTCTCATTTAGGGATAAATTTGGTAAATCTCTTTCCATGCCCCAAAATTTTTCTAGTTCTAGTGCCTTATTTCCCCTTTATTTTCATGTTAGGAACCTTGGTACAACAAAAAAATGAAAATGTTCTTGATTCCCACTTTTTAGAACTTTGTCAATTGACAAGTCTCATGGGGATGTGTTTATAAAAAAGGGCCCCCAATTCATTTGTATCATTAAACATCAAGGAATTCACTTCTCCTCGAGGAATTCAAAAATAATTTTAGTCATTTTTAAGACAATGTAGCAAGAGATCTATATTTCAAGGATTGAAGCATTAAATATGACATCAATGATAAAATTTGTATTTTTCCTTCATGATTGAGGCCATGGATGAGCTCTCACCTAGAATCATTAACCATTCCCAAAGGCTTCAAGACAAGGAGAGTTCATAGAAAATCTATATAATATTGTTGATTCTACAATTTACTTTGTATTCGATCCCATTTTTATACATCATTCATTGTCTAGGGAAGGTTGAATCCTATTGATGATTGACTTAGGAAATCTCATATACAACCAAGATCATTTTCCCTCCTCTTTTATGCATGAATTTAGATCTAGGAGAGAAGGATTGCAGATCCAAAAATAGTAGCCTAAGATGATAAGATTAAGACTTTAAAGGAGAGGAAAATCCTAGATGATTTGTCTTAGACACATATTTAGACACTTTTTACAAAATTTCAAGGAGATGATCATAGTGGAATCTTGATTTGGAATCCAATTTTTTTTTTATATCTACATGAGACACCTCTGGGACTAGGTCACCTAGCCACATAGTCCTACTTTTTCAGGCCCAAATTTTAGTGGTAGATTGTTTTCTTATTATATTTTATAGATTCATACTTAGAGGGTATCTTATTTTCATCTTTATATTTATTTTTATCATTGTCAATTATATATATTAATGTCATCCTACTAATTCCAACTTTTACCAGCCTCAATAAATTTTAAGTTGGGCTGATTGGATTACTCTTGAATGAGTATTGATGGGAATGGGCTTGATTTATATTTTTCATTTTTAGGCTAGTGATCCTTATTCCATAACTCATTATAAATAAACACTATTCTATGTGGTTTATCTAACTCTATATTTAGTTTATTATGGATTACAAGGTTATGGAGGAAGTATGGGTCAAGTTTCCCAATATTTATGAAGGATATGAAATGTAAAAAAACTATATATCCAAAGCTATTTATGTCAACTTGAGACTCTTTAAATAAAGTAAGATGAAAAATTGCTATATTCTTATTTTTGGATGATGAACTTATCAACTATATTAGAGGAATCAATGAGTAGTTAAAATCTAGAATGACTGTAAAAAAGGTACTGAAATCTCTTTTCAAAATGTTTAACACCAAGGTTTATGTTGTTGAAGAAGATAAATATTTAATTACACTAATAGTAGATAATTTGCATGTCATTATTACTGCTTATGAGATGAGAATTGATGATCCCAAATGCTTAAGCAAAGAGTCACTGTTCAAAGTATCCAAGATGCAAGAAGTTCCAAATTCAGATAGTGAGTCAAATATGAAGGAAGTAAATTTTTTTCAAAAGATGCAAAGAGGTTTTGGAAAGTATAAAGGTAAGTTTCTTTTTAATTTTTTAATTATGGTGAAGTAGAAGAGTTCATCACTAGGTCTCCATATAGGAACTCTACCAATGATGATCAAAAGAATGGGAAGAAGTCATTTCCAAAAAGGAAGCCCTTTATAGAAGAATTAAAATGTATCTTCACAAATTTATAGTATATATCTAAAATAGAATAAATTCTTTTTCTAATTTTTGTTATGTTTCAATGCTTCCATACGTCTATAATATCTATGCCATATTGTTTTGATTAGGGGAAACTTGGTTTTACAAGGGCGAAAAACCCAAGTTAAACAACAAAAATAAACTTCATGTTCAGAAGATAAAATAATTAGCAACCAAACAAGAACCATACGCCGAAAGAAAGAAAAAAATATGGGAAAAAAATCCCAAACTAACCTATAACATCTTAACTAACTTATCATTATTCCTAATAATGTCCTCATTAATTCCCTTCACTTTCTTGACTATGTAGTCTAAAGGATTTGAACCCTTGTTCTTTCTTCTCTACTTGGTAGAAGGACCCGGTATAGTAGAGGTCATCCCTATCTTACCCTCATCATCCTTATCCTCTGCCATGTCTTTTCTCCTCTTCTTAACCTATGAATCCTCCTTTGAAAGGGTATGAATAACAAAAGCTTTCTCATTGAGTTTTTTCAAACCCTCACTGGCATCCTTGTCTTTACTGATAGAAACAACCATGTTAAAATTTTCACGAGCCTTCTTAATGGAATCTTCCAGCTTGCAAATCTTCCCTTCATGGTCATGCTTAAGATCATTGATACCTTTGGCCAAAGTGTGATTGCTTGCAATAAAATCATCTAGTTTATGAACAGACGGTGAGATGTTCTTCAAATTATTAATCTTAGTAATAATGAAATAAAAAATATCATTCTCATTCTACAACAAATTATTCATCAAAGTATTCATAGAAGAATTATCCAGAACCCTTTTCCAGTGAAGTGTCCCTACACAAATCCATGGGAGTAGTCATGTCATTCCCTTTTTAAATATCAATAGTATTCTAAAAAACAAGGGAGTGATTCCCTTTATCCTCATCCCTCACATTCTAAAAGATAGGGGACCTCTATATGGGAGGTGACAGGGGATTCAAGTAGGAAGATTTTTCAAATTCTTAGAAGAAGGCTTAGTTATTTTAGCCTTTCCTTTCTATTTAGTGTCATTGGAATTGACCTTGTTTTTTCTTTTCCCTTTATTGTGCAAAGAGTCAAGGATAACCTCAACCAAGGGCTGGTAATTAGAGTACTTAGCCTCTGAGGACACCATTCTCTTCTTCCAAGAGGAGGAAGGAAACTAAATACCAATTTTTGGCTTTCCTTTTCCCTTATAAATATGGAAAATTTCTTCTCTATTCAAATCAACATCATCATGTTCAGAATTTGTGTCCCCTTGGAAAACCCTTATGTTTTTTCTTAAACTTAAGACTAATTTTGGAAGGGGAGAATTTCTCCACATGGAGGTATTTAACATGTTCCATAATCAACAGAATAAGGTCATCATGAAGGATTAGGGAAGAGGATTTCTTCCTATGGGCTACAAATCTATGGTTAAGAAAAGAAACCAAATAGAAAAGAATAGAAATAACCTTTCCATGACAAATATGATTCAAAATTATGAAATGGAAGCTCAAAATACTACCAAAATTCCTATCTAATGTCATGTAATGCATAATTACCTCAGTGGCATCTCACCATGGCTTTGGAAGAGAACATCTATCAAAACCCCCATTTGTTCCTTTGAGGGCTTTTTCCCGTTCACCAAGAAGAAAGAAAAAATACACGACATCTACTGCAGATTTCTTATCTATGTAGAACTTCTTACCTTGAATGAGGGTATAGGAAACATGAGTGATAAGCTATTCATTTATCACCAACTAAATCCCATATTCATGTAGAACATCATCCTTCCAAAATTTAATAAAATCCTTCATGACAAGGGCATCTTCCCCATGAAGCTACTCCATGTACCTAGTTAGCCTCCCTCAACAAAATTGGCACTCTAGAAGGGCTCAATATTCTGCCATTTGTCATAGATATTGAGCTCATTGTGGTTCCTATCTCCTCCAATGACCTTGGCATGAGAAACCTACTTCACAGAGAGTAAATGTAAGAAAAAAACCATCTACAAATACATATGTAGCTTGAATAAAGAGGTTAGCCTACCTCTGTTCACTTGCACATATGACTTCATCATTTTCCAAGAATGCAATAAGTCACCATCCATGATCATCATAATGGATATGTTGGCTCAGGCTTATTGGAATTTGATTAGTCATATCCCAATATAATATTTGATATATACTCGCACCCATGTTGGAAAGGAGATCTTCCATATGGTTCCCCTCATTATAAACATGAGATATTATAAAATTTTCAAATCCATCCAATAACCTTAGGCTATTATAATAATTTTAATGGTCCTACTAGTATATCTACTTCATATTATTTATGACATGCCTCCTTTGTAGATTTATATGCCTAAGTGAATTTATTGTTGAATGATTCATGTATTGAGCTCCTTTGGTGTAGTGTGTTGTAACAATTACAAATATAATATCCACACAATTACATGCATCCTCACTATGTTTTATATTAGTATAGATTTATTAAACATATCTCCACACTTATGTCTTTGTACTCATCCTACATTTTTAGATTATTACCTTTACATCATAGGTAAATCTTATGATTTGCACATTCAACCCTAAGTCACATAAGATTATCCTATAAATTTTAAAACTATATAATTAAGTTTTGCATACTCTCAACTTTTTACTAGTCATTTAGTGTTTACTTTATAGACCTATGAACAATTAATTTTTGTCCTAGTATGAAAAGGAATTTATATATCATTAACACATATGAAATAATCATCCTATAATAATGTGTATTAGAAGATGCATTTAATGTAGCAACTCTTTATTTCAAGCACTAAAACAAACATATATACATTTAGGACACATACATGTTTGAGAGTATTTTCCTTGACGCTCATATCATATTGTAGAGTTTATATATCATGTAGGTTGATTAAAGAGAACATATCCCCCAAAAAATAGTAATGTGAGACGTGGAATCAATCATATATATTATTTCATATCGAAGAAGATTGTGATTGACCCTACAAAATGTGAATTTGACTTGAAAATAATTAAGATTCTGTTGTAGTCATGAGAGTGAGCACATCAAGGACATTAATTTATTTGCATTATTTAATTGATCAAATACTATATCAAATTCTCATTCTTCATCACTATTCCATTGGGACATTCCATTATTATATCACCTTTAATATCTAAATAAATCTTTTGCAATTATGTATTCCCCTCAAATTATTAATTAAATCTAAATTAAATTTCTTATAAATTTGAGGTATATATTTAGTTAGACTATATTTATGTTAAAAAAAATTTATTTATTTATTTACATGTCGTATGGGCTAATTTTAAAATAGTTGTATTGGATTTCATAGATTTCCTATGGATATGTACATCTCACTACTATTGTTCTAAGGAGCTCTCAATATCATAAAAAATGTGTAATTTTATTTGATGTTGTTGCTAATCTTATTCTATGGGACACCTATTAAAAAATGTTTTATTTATTAGAATATAGAAAATAAGAAACCATTAGACAGCAAGTTGTTTAAATTTTTATTTGATGGGATCTAATTAAATATTAATGAACATCAATTAAATTTTTAAAATTCAATTGATAAAAAATATAGAGTAAAGTCCCCCCTTCAAAGAAATACTAAATTTTGGTATAAAATTCTTGGTAAAAGAAATCAATTGAATATTTCTAATTTTAGAGTAAAAGATGCATACTTTGACACACTTTTCATTTCCTTGTTATATTCCATTTGGAATAGAATTCATGTATGTACAAATATTGCACCTTTTTTTGATCATTCAATGCACTCGATGACCCCAATACTCTACCATGCCATATGATCAAGTTCATAACATATTTAACGTGGACCTCAATAATTGTTCCCTTCGTTGAACAATTCCAACCTATAATATCATCATCTAAAGTAAGTGGCACCTATAATCTCATTCCTACAACTAGATTATAGGAGGGATTTAATTCCCAATTTTAAGTTTTCATATTCTTTTTTTTAGCTTATGATATTTCTTAGATACGATTGTTCCCCATTAACATGGATGTCAAAAGTTTGAAATTACTTTTTTTGGGTTGTATATTTAAAGACGTCATTTTAAGACCCTTTCAACCATCACAACATCACAATGAAACTAAATGTCGACATCAACCAAAGTTCAATCTTTATTGGCATTATACATGTATCAATCTAAAGCACAACATATATTAAACTTCTAATCTTGTCTCTATTTTGATATTCATTATCAAATATTCAGTAAAGATTTACCAATAAATCATATTTTGCATCATAACCAATTGGTATTAGAATTAGCTTGTACAAATATCATTTTTCTAAAAAAAATAGTAAATTGACATTCATTTTCCTCTTCAATCTTTTCTCTATATTATAGGATCAACTTAAAAATTTGACTTTCATTAATGAGATTTCATAATTCTTACTATATCTAACAAGCGCCCAATAGTACTCTTTTAAGTCTACATTATATATATAT
>MU224789.1:2372481-2385767 GCA_018584345.1 Thuja plicata | reverse complement strand
AATTCAGCCTATTTCACACATTTCATTAGTTTACATCATCTTCAAATTCTCAACAAAAATGTGAATTTTATGCCCTTGAAGTTTTACAGTTTTGGTGTTGTCGTCCTTTTCCTTTGTAAAAGGGTGAGAGATTATTGTGCTTTTACCCATATATATATATATGGGTAGACAGAGTAATGGACAACTCACAAGCTGAATATATAAACAAGAATTAAACAACAAATATTCTTGTATCCTAGACCATCAAAAATTTGTATCCCATTCATCTTAGATCTCTCCTTGTTATTAAATTCCATCATATCTAATGAGATCAACCCAACATTAAGAAAATTTTCTAAGTAATTTGTAAGTCATCTCAATCTTTTAAACACGTGTATGTCTAAAACGACTTAATTCATGGTTTTCAATTTTTAACCTTTAGCATCTAATAATCTATTGATTATTTATTGTTCGAGTGTGCTTTCTTTCCCTGCACTAGGTTTAGGGTTTTGAAATTAACTATTAAATTATTAGGAAACCAAAGTATATTCTAACAATTTTAATTTGTGTTTCCTCCATTGAAATTGGATGAAAAGGGTTGTTTTGACTGTTTTGTTATGATCTTTGATCTTTGGAAAATATATTTAGAGGGAAAGGCAGGTGCCCTCTCATATTTTCCCAATATGTCACATGTTCAAAATGTACATTCTTTTTCAAAATATTTCTATCTCTACCGCACAAAAGGCATTTGTGAGAAAAAAAATCTTCATTTTAAAAACCCATAGAAATTAAGTTATTTAAATACAAATTTTGAATTTTCAACGACTCATGAAACATCACGTCAAATCTGAAAGGATTCGAATGTAAAGAATAAACAGCAAATGCCAATTAGATGAAACAAATAGACAACATAGAGTTTTATCTTGGTTCACCACAAATGTGGTTACATCCAGACAGTAGAGTATTGTATTAATGTAAAAGATCAATTTACAAATGAGCAGTGGCAGTGAATATAAAGACTCCAACAATATTAAAATGAAGAGTCTTCAAAGCTAAAGAGTCACAATAAGAGACAAAGGAATATTCTCCTTCAACTCTCAACAAACTTCCACCTGAAGGACAACCAATGCTACAATTGAACACGCATTACCCTACTGAAGTGCTGATTTATCTTTTCTTTACATTCCCAAGAGAAGTCCTTGCACTTTCAAACTTCTCTTTGGCAACAACCTTTGTGAATATGTCTGCCGGATTGATCTTGGTATCAATTTTGATATCTTTCATCTTTCCTTCTTCAACTACATGCCAAATAAAGTGAGCATGTACGTCAATGTTTTTAGAGAAACACTATGATGAATGATTATGAACCATGAAGATAGCACTGTAGTTGTCACAAAATAGATTATACTCTTTTTGGTGAACTTTCAAGTCACCAAGTAATTTCTATAGCCAAATCATTTCCCTTGCCCCTTCGAAAAGAGCCAAGTATTCAGCCTCTGCTGAAGAAAGAGCAATGCAATGCTGTAGACTTGAAGCCCAACTGATGGTTGCTCCAACAAACATGAAGATGTATCCAGTGGTAGACCTTCATTTATCCATGTCTCCGGAAAGATCAGAATCAGTGTAACCTTGCAGTTGAACCTCATTTCCTCCAAAACGTAAAGCATAATCTGAAGTTCCTTTTAGATACCTTAATATCCACTTGACTACTTCCCAATGAGCATTCCTGGGATTGCTCATAAATCTGCTCACAACTCCCACTGCATGGGCAATGTTGGGGCGGGTAGAAACCATTGCATACATAATGCCTCCAACTATAGATTTATAAGGAATTTTCTCCATGAAGTCATTTTCTTCTTGTGTTTTTGGAGACAATTTAGAATTTAAACGGAAATGACCAGCAAGAGGAAGAGGAGTATCTTTTGCATCAGCCATGCCAAACCTCTCAACCACTTTATCAATGTATTGTTTTTGGGATAAGGTAATTTCCCTCTTCTTCCTATCTCTTGTGATTGTCATGCCAAGAATCTTTTTGGCTGCCCCTAAGTCCTTCATGTCAAACTTTCTTGCCAATTTCTCCTTTAACTCATTAACAATCCTTTTGTTTGTGTCGGCTACTAACATATCATCGACATAAAGAAGGAGAATTACAAACTCACCATTAGAAGTGTCTTGAAGTAGACACATGGGTCTGATTCACATCTTGTGAAATTGTTTTCAGCCATGAAGCAATTAAATTTTATATACCAATGTCTTGGGGCTCGCTTGAGGCCATACAAACTCTAATTTAGCTTGCAATAAAGATGTTCTTGTCCCTTTTTGATGACTCCTTGAGGCTCCTCCATGTATAGCTCTTCTTCTGCATCACCATGTAGGAATGCGGTCTTCACATCAAGCTGCTCTAACTCAAGATCCCACATTGCCACTAATCCCAAGACTAATTGGATAGTTGTCATCTTGATAACCGATGAGAAGATCTCATTAAAATTTATTCCTTTCTCTTGATCAAATCCCTTTACCACCAATCTGGCCTTGAAGCATATTCTGCCTTCATCTTCTTCTTTTATCTAGTATACCCACTTGTTCTTAGGTGGTCTTTGATTAGGCGAAAGAGAGACTAAGTCCCAAGTCTGATTCTTCAGTAAAGAATCCATCTCCTCATGCATCGCTATTTGCCATTTCTCATTATTGACATCTTTGAGAGCAGATTTAAATGTTGACGGTTCTAAAAATTTGGAAACAAGAATTGAAGGCTCTGCTTCTTTACTCATAGTCAGAGAATTTTGATGGAATTTTTCTCTGTCTAGAGGACCTTCGTAACTCATGAGTCTATCCCGGTTCAATATTCTATTTTGTTTGTGGATCAAAAATTTTTCTCTTATTTTTACTAGAGTGAACATCAATATCTTTCTGATTTACTACTCTATTAGACTATCTACATACAGTCCAGCTATTCTCCAATTGAATTAGCTGCGTGACATCCATCATATGGGGTGAATTTTGAATATCGATTTGATGAGTAGCAGGGGAATTGACACACATAGTTACCCCCAATTCTTCATTGGTTTCAATTTCTCTGACAAGAGACTGATGGTTGTGCACCATACCATTAGCATAACGCCCAATCTTATTGAAATGTTTGTGTCCCACAACAGTCTCAATACTGCGGGGATCACATTGAGACTATTTCTCTCAAGCATTGTGGGAGAGTTTGAGGTGTTGTGGCCTTCGATGTGCAAAGAGGGAGACTGTTGTGCGTGAAGGGGACTCGCATGATTCAGGTAATAGGAGTTGTTGAGATGTGTATCTAGCTACCCTATGCCATGTTGTCTATGTTGGCTATCCATTCCTCATGGGTCTTGTGTTCCATGCAGACTCTACCGCACTCTACGCAGGTGAAGGACTGTTTTAAGCACGCTTATCCTCTCTGTTGCTGGTGCAGAGTGTGGGTTGTTCACCTCACGCGGGCCTTCACTCTCTGCTGCCCCACCATACTGCATGAGCTTACCAATGTTCCTGCATTCCATAGTGCATGATCTTATAGTGGGCAGCTCATTCTCCCAATCAGCAGCGTTGTCATGAGGAGAATGGAGAATCCCTTGTTTTGACTGCATACATATATCTTCATAAGAATCATCTGACTCTTGTTTAGTAGTAGTATAAGAAGAGGAAGGAGGATTTAGAATAGAATTAGGTGTCTGTGAAGCATGTTGTAGGTGTGTACTAACAAAGGAATTACTCTGAAATGTGGATGAGGGAACATATTCCCTATCATGTGTTTCATCCTCCATAGATGGAAACATTGATTCATTAAACACCACATCCCAAATCTGAATAATTTTCCTTTCAACTGGATTCCACATGTGAAAGCCAAATTGATCTTCACTGTAACCCATAAAGATACATTGCTGAGATTTAGAATCCAATTTTCTTCTTTTTTCTTTAGGAACATGAACAAATTCATCACAACCGAACACACGGAGATGAGAATAAGAGATTCTCTTACCCAACCACTCCTCTTCTAGGATACCGAAATCCAATCAAGATGAAGGACCCTGATTAATTAGAAATACAGTTGTATTGCAAGCCTCAGCCCAAAACTCCTTGCTTAGAGCAGCATTAGAAAGCATGCATCGTGCTTTCTCAAGGATGGTTCGGTTGAGTCTTTCTGCTGCTCCATTCTCTTGGGGAGTGAAAGGAACAATTTTGATTCTTCAAATACCTTGGTCTGCACAAAAATTGTTAAACTCCAAAGAGAAAAATTCTCCTCCATTATCCATTTTTAAGCATTTAATCTTATGACCACTTTGATTTTCAACAAGTTCTTTGAAAATTTTACATTTTGAAAACACTTCAGATTTGCAAGAAATCATATAAATCCATACCTTCCTTGTACAATCATCAAGAAATGTGACAAAATAATTTTCCCCTCCATGAGAGGTTACCTCCGTAGGACCAAAGATGTCTGATTGTATCAACTCCAATAGTGTTGTCTTCTTGTCATGGCCATTCTTCAAGAAGCTGACCCATTTTTGTTTCCCACAAAGGCAATATTTGCAAAATTCCAAATCTACAGATTGAAGACCGGGTAATTGATCTTGGTTCAGCATAACCTCAAGGCCTTTCTTACTCATGTGACCCAATCTTTGAGGCCAAAGGGCTGCATTTCTTTCCACAAGAGTCATAGCAGCTCCCACCTCACCAATAATTTCAACAACATAAAGGCTGCCCACTTTATCACCTGTCGATAACCATAGAACCACTAGTGACTTTCCATTTGTCTGTGAGAGTGGTGAGAAATCCTTGTGTATATAGCTGACTTACAGAAATCATATTTTTCTTCAATTTAGGAATATGCCTAACATCTTTTAACAACCATTTAACTCCTCCATCTAAATGAAAAACAATATCACCTCTTCCAATAATTTCACATGAATTATTGTCCCCCAAATAAACTTTTCCAAACTCACCTTCTTGGTAGTTTTCAAACAAATCCGTGCATGAAGTGGCGTGAAAGGAAGCACCTGAATCTAGGACCCAAGATTTGGATGTTGTGTCACTTGTGGAGAGAATTAAGATGCCATCGTCTCTATCATGAGCTGTGTTTGCTTCGCTGTCCAAAACCTTTTGTTGTGCCTTCTTGTATTTTCTAAAATATTTCTTGACATGGCCAGATTTGCCACAAAACCAGCAGCCGCCTTCTCTTCCTCTAGATTGTGATCTTCTAGCTGATTGTGGCCGCCAATTGTAATTATTTCTGCCTCTATGCTGGCTTCTTCCTCTATTTTTAGTGTTGACCATGGTAAGAACATCACCAGATGGAGTGTCTTTGTTACTTCTTCTCATATCTTCACTAAGTAAAGTGGAAACCACTTCATCGTAGACCAGCTTCTTCTTTGTGGAATTAGAAGTGCTAACAGCTGTAACTACGGGATCCCAACTTTTGGGTAAGGAACCCAACAAGATAATGGCTTTGGCTTCATCATCTTGTGTCATGCCAAATGAGGTTTCTTGACATAGTAAAGTATTTAAATCATTTATATGATTTGACATCGCAGCCCCTTCATTTTTAACTTGTAGAGTCTCTTCATATTGAAGATTTTATTTGCAGCCAATGTCGTCTCGTACATGCTCTGAAGTTTGTCCCAAATTTATTTTGTTGTCTTATCATTCAAGACATTGAACAAGACATTTTGTGATAGTGAAAGAAAGATTGATGCCATCACTTTATCATCTATTTTCTTCCAATCTTCATCTGACATCACAGCTGGTTTCTTAGTTTTTCCTTCCAGCATGATTGATAAGTCTTGCTTGATCAGTAAGGAACGCATCTGCACTTTCCACAGGATGAAGTTCTTGCCTGCGAATTTCTCCACTTTCGTATCCTCCATATTTCTGGAAATTCAACGTCGATTTCCAATCTGCACAACCTATTCTCTGATACCAGTTGAAAGGATTCGAATGTAAAGAATAAACAACAAATGCCAATTAGATGAAACAAATAGACAACATAGAGTTTTATCCTGGTTCACCACAAATGTGGTTACATCCAGACTATAGAGTATTGTATTAATGTAAAAGATCAGTTTACAAATGAGCAGAGGTAGCGAATATAAAGACTCCAACAATATTACAATGAAGAGTCTTCGAAGATGAAGAGTCACAATAAGAGACAAAGGACTATTAGCCTTCATCTCTCAACAAAATCCTCATCAAAGCTGAATTTTTAACTATGAGAAATGTAGAATGCTTTCAGTTGTTAGCATTTGATTCCACTTTCATGTCATAATATAGGAAGCATCAGATTTCTAGTATACATGATAATCATAGTAGTTTGACAACGTTAGGAGTATTATATAAATTTTATATTGGAAATTTACACTTCTAATATTTACCTTTTTTAATTGACTAAAATTAAACTCTGACTATTAAATTACATTGACGAAGAAACTGTTAAAACATTGGAGTTCCATGACGCGGTATCAAATTGTCAATTATAAGAATTGATAGATAATGCATGATTGAGGGAACATATACTTTTTCTGTCAACTGGAGTTCTTTTTATAGTGATATTAATAAAGCACCGACTACAAATACATTAAGCTGGGGATTCCAATCCTACTTCCTCTACTGATGGGTTTGTCGAAAGCTCTTTAAATTTTTTTTCTCATTTCTATATTTATACTTATTTAACTAGCTTATATATACCTATATATATAATACGCCGAGAGTAATCATTCTTGAGTGCACCTATTTTTGTGTTGGTTAAGGTTGATGAAAATAGGCACCTCAAGAAAGATTACTCTCGATATATATATATATATATATATATATATATATATATATATGCTAGTAGCAGTCACAGTGCAAAATGGAAGACATTTTATGATTAATGGTTATGGTTAGAGTTAGGGTTAGGGTTAGGTTTAGAAATATGGTTAGGTTTAAGGTTAGAGTTAGGGTTAGGGTTAAGGTTAGAGTTAGGGTTAGAGTTAGTGTTAGGGTTAGAGTTAGTGTTAGGGTTAGGGTTAGGTTTAGGTTTAGGGTTAGGGATAGGGTTAACGTTAGGTTTAGGTTAAATTTTAGGGTTAGGGTGATTTTTTATGGTTGGAATGTATAGTTAGGGTAAGGGTAAGGGTAAGGGTTAGGGTTAGGGTAAGGGTTAGGGTTAGGGTTAGGGTGATTTTTATAGTTAGGGTTAGGGTTAGGGTGATTTTTATGGTTAGAGTTAGGGTTAGGGTTAGAGTTAGTATTAGTGTTAGGGTTAGGGTTAGGGTTAGGGTTAGGGTGAATTTTACAGTTAGGATGTACAGTTATGGGTTAGGATTAGGGTTAGAGTTAGGGTTAGTGTTAGGGTTAGAGATAGGTTTATGATTAGGGTTAGGGTTAGAGTTACTGTTAGGATGATTTTTTATGGTTAGGATGTACGACATGGGTTTGGATTAGGGTTAGAGTTAGTATTAGAGTTAGAGTTAGGATTAGGGTTAGAGTTAGAGTTAGGGTTAGGTTAGGGTTAGGGTTAGAGTTACGATTAGGCTATATGGTTATGGGTTAGGGTTAGGGTTACGATTAGGGTTAGGGTTAGAGTTAGGGTAAGGGTTAAGATAGGGTTATAGTTAGGGTTAGGGTTATGGTGATTTTTAGGGTTATGATTACGGTTAGGGTTACCGTTAGGATGATTTTTATGATTAGGATGTACAGTTATGGGTTTGGGTTAGAGTTAGGGTTAGGGTTAGAGCTAGGGTTAGTGTTAGGGTTAGGGTTAGGCTTTTTTTTGTGGTTAGGATATATAGTTATGGGTTAGGGTTAGGTTTAGAGTTAGGGTTAGGGTTTGAGCTAGGGTTAGAGTTAGAATTAGGGTTAGAGTTAGAGTTAGAGTTAGGGTTAGGATGTACAATTCAGGAATAGATTATAGGGTGAGGGGTAGGATTAGTATCATATTAGTGGTTAGACCAAGGATTAGGGTTAGGGTTAGGGTTAGGGTTATAGTTAGGGTTATGATGATATTTATGGTTAGGATGTACAATTATGGGTTTGGGTTAGGATTAGGGTTAGGGTTAGGGTTAGGGTTAGGTTTAGGGTTAAGGTTAGGGTTAGGGTTAGGGTTAGGGTTAGGATTAGGATTAGAGATAGGATTAGGGTTAGGGTGATTTTTATGATTAGGGTTAGGGGTAGGGTGATGTTTATAGTTAAGATTAGGGTTAACATTAGGGTTAGAGTTAGATTTAGGGTTAGGGTTAGAGTTAGGGCTATGGTTAGATATTGAGTTATGGTTAGGGTTAGGGTTAGGGTTAGTGTGATTTTTAAGATTAGGGTTACGGTTAGAGTTATGGTTAGGGTGATTTTTATGGTTAGGTTGTACAGTGATGGGTTTGGGTTAGGGTTAGAGTTAGGGTTAGGGTTAGGTTTGGAAATATGATTAGAGTTAGGGTTAGGGTTAGGGTTAGGGTTAGGGTTAGGGTTAGGGTTAGGGTTAGGGTGATTTTTTTAGTTAGGGTTAGGGTTAGAGTTATGGTTAGGGTGATTTTTATGGTTCTAATGTAGTGTTATGGGTTTGGGTTAGGGTTAGAGTTAGGGTTAGGGTTAGATATAAGGTTATAGTTAGGTTTAGGGTTAGGGTTAGGATTGGGGTGATTTTTATGGTTAGGGTTAGTGGTGGAGTTAGGGTTAGTGTTATGATGTAAAGTTTAGGAATAGGGTGTAGGGTGAGGGGTAGGATTCGTATAATCTTAATGGTTAGAGTAATAGTTAGGGTTAGAGTTAGGGTTATAATTAGGGTTACAATGATTTTTCTAGTTATGATGTATGATTATGGGTTTGGGTTAGGGTTAGAGTTAGGCTTAGGGTGGGTTAGGGTAATATATATGGTTAGGATGTAGTGTTTAGGAATAGGGTGTAGGGTGAGGGGTAGGATTAGTATCATCTTAATTGTTAGGGTTAGGGTTAGGATTAGGGTTAGGATGATTTTTATGGTTAGAGTTAGTGTTAGGTTTATAATTAGAGTTAGGGTTATGATTTGTGTTAAAGATAGGGTTAGGTTTAGGGTTAGTGTTATAATTAGAGTTAGAGTATGGGTTTGGGTTAGGGTTAGGGTTAGGGTTAGGGTTATGGTGATGGGTCAAAGTTAGGGATAGGGTAAGATTAAGGTCATGGTTTGGGA
Organism: Thuja plicata; assembly: GCA_018584345.1. Classification (NCBI taxonomy): domain Eukaryota; kingdom Viridiplantae; phylum Streptophyta; class Pinopsida; order Cupressales; family Cupressaceae; genus Thuja; species Thuja plicata. Next base: position 2,376,628 of record MU224789.1, on the reverse strand, counting down.
TAGGATGTTATGTTTACAGTTAGCTGGTGTATCATATTTAGTGTAACATTAAGGGTAAAAATAATGTTCTAGTAAATGCTTAGTATAGTAAGGGTTTAGAAAGATGGTTTAGAATTAGGTATATTATTAGTATGTTAGTTAGGTGGAGACTTAGGCTTAGGTTTTGAGTTAGTTTATTGTAGTGGTAAGGGTTAGGAGTAAGGTTTACCATTAGGTTTAAATTAGATGTAGTGTTGTGGTTACGTTTACTATTTGGTTGGCTATTAGAATAAGATTAGGGATGTGGTCACTGATCGGATGTAGGTTTTAGAGTTATCGTTAATATAATAGGTAGTGTGAGATTTAGGTGTATGTTTGGACTATTTCATTAGGCTAAGGGTTTGGTATAGTTTTATAACATTGATTATATATATAAGTAATAGTTACTATTATATTTAGGCTTACTACTCATGTTATGGGTTAGAGTTATTGTTAGGGGTAATCTTAGGGTAATTGTTATAGAAAGATAATTAACATAGATAATGATCAAATGTATGTTGTACATGTAGGATTAGTATCACACTAAGGATTTGTATCACACTTTTTCCCACTAAGGGTTTAGAGTTAGGATCAATATCATACTTATTAGTATTAGAGTTACGATTAGAGTTAGTGATGTAATGTAGGTATTAGAGTTATGATTATGACCATGCTTAGTAACATAGATATATGGTTAGAGTTAGAATGAATATTATTGAAATAATAGTTGTACACTTAGAATGAATATTAACGTTCAGATTAGGATTATGCTTAGAGTTAGAATGTGGGTTTTATACAAAATTTAGTGTCTAACATATCTGTGAGATGTGCTATATGAATAATTTTGCATATTTATTTGGCACATCCATTGAAGGCATCCCTTTTATGGGACACATTTTTGAAAGCCATTAATATTAGAAATACAAATTTCAACAAAACATGTTGCAAAACCTTGCAAGTATAGTTGTAAACATCACTTGAATAGTGAAAACAATTTATTTTTATCTTGTTCATGAAACTTACATAGATGAAAGGGGAAATATAAGTCTCGGTAGAAATATTTAGATGAAGTAAAAAGTGTGAAAGCAAGACAAGGATGAACTATATAAAAAACATTTCTCCATAATTATGTAAGTACATCACATATTCATCAGCGATTAAAATGGTATTTTGACCTTTATTTGAACAATGATCATGATAGAATTCTTTCATCATTGACAGAAACACATGTACTTTTGTAGAAGTATCATGCAAAATATTATAGCATCTTCCATCTGCATTATTTCCTGTTCTTCAACATAATCAATTGATAATGATGCATTTTCCATGACTTTGATTATATTTGTGCATGATTCTTTAATTATTCATGCACACTTGTTGAATTCAGTCTCAAAGAAATCATTTCAGGCCACCGAAGCATTCAGGATCGTATCAATGATGTTGACTCTCTGTCGAAGGCAACCATAGTTGGAAAGGTATGGTACAAATTTTTAAACAAACATTAGTCTATAGAAATAATTAGAATAAAGAGTAAAATTATTTTATAAATTGAAAAAAAATGAAATCAATAATGTTTAAACCAAGATAATAGATGATGTAGTATGATGAATTGTAAGAAAAACTATTTTAACAACCATAAGAAATTAAAAAAAATTAACCATGTTGCATTATAATTTGGAACTCTACATGTTTCTGGAACATGGTCTATGGATGTAGAATTTTCTTTTTCAACATCCAAGTGAATGTTTATATTAGGTGGATGGTTATACTCCTCACTTGTTTGGGGATCACCTTGTTTCTCTTCATGCCTTTGCTCATTTTGAAGAGGAGGGAGTTGTTCAAAAGTTCTTTGACAATTGTTTCTTTATTCATTTATTTCATCTTTATTTTCAATTTCTAATTGTTCCACAATTAGTACAACCCTTCTTGTAGTAGACATTCATCTACCAACTTGATTGTGTAGAGTTCTATGTTTTTCTATTTGATTTTATGTCATTTGTTCTTGTTGACATCTATGACTCTCTCTTCAATATTATATTTAATTCTAATATTTTTTCTATTAAAGGTATATGATTATTATTCATAGAAAAAGGGGGAGTACAGCCATGTGTCTAGCTCTAACTATATACCAAAAATAGAGCTAGACATATACGTTAAGTATTACAAAAAGACATGCCTTAATACATGCCTAGCTACACCTGACTATGAGAATGTCATAAACTATTCAGCTCCAAACATAAGGACAGATCCATAGCAAGTCATCTAGCTATATTGTTCCATACATAAGCAAAAGGATAACAATATTGTTTCAAACAACTGTAAGCAAGAATTCAGATGAAATATTCATCTTTGGAGGGTACCTAGGCCACCCATGCTTGTGAGCCTTCAATCCACCAGAGTAATTCATCCTTCAAGTGATATGATGCTCATAGGGGTGAACAAGGGGTATCAAAACTAGAGCTGCTGGTCGAGGGATGACATTGAGTGGGATGGCATTAATTATTGGCCTGTTAGCAATGTTGAGTCTTCCAACTTCAGTCATAAAGTTATGGAGTGCAAATCAGAAGGGGTCTAGCTCTGTGTTGGTTGTATTTTGTGTTTTTGCTGTTTTGCCCTGTTCCTTGCTATCCTCTCTCAAAATTTGCAGGTTTTCATGCCTATTCCTTGTCAAAATCTTGTTATAACCCTACAAAAAACCCTAAGGCCTAATGTTAAATGATGCATTTTAAACCCTTAACCATGTCTTCTTTTCCTTCGTTACCTTTTTCAGTCACTTAAGGCATGTGCTATTTAATAGGTTAAGTCAGGTCGCTTGATCGCGTGAATCAAAATGAATATGCCAAATGATCTCCCGACTTTGCTTTTGCCTTGTGTTGCTTAGTCTCGTGAAAAAATAGAATATTCTCTAAGTGTCTCCAGACTTGGCGATCTTCCTTTGGTCGGGTTGTCGCCTGATATTGTGTTATGAAGCTTTAAGAGTGAATGGGACCCACCTCAGTCGGGTGATCGCATGAAGAAAAGGCAAGTCAATGAAATGTCTTCTGACCTTGCACCTTTCTTCATGTCGCGTGATCGCTGGATCAGAACAGTCAAACAGTTAAGATAAACCTTCAGTCGTGTGGTCTCGTGATTAAAAGATGGTTAAGAGATAACAGTCACGACCATGCGACTAACAGTTATATGTTATGTGATTTCCCTTAGTCGAGATGTCGCCAGAACAGAAAGATAAGTCAGATTTCCCAGAAGGCATAAAGTGGACGAAGTACTAGATGACATCTGTCAGAATGCTAGTGGTTGTCGGGAGGTCACTTGATGAAAGAAAAGGATCAAGCGATAAGGAGACTTAAGTCATTATACCCTCAGTCGTGAAGTCTCGTGATATTTTAAGGGTATGTGAAAATGTATAGCGATCAAAGGACAGCCGTTCGATGAGCAGATGAAAAGATCTGACGGTGGTCACGTTGTCTCATGATAAAAGTGCCCCAGGTAAAAGGTACCCTCGACTAAGCGATTAAGGTATGTTGCGAAGTCGCTAAAATAGAAAAGGGCACGTGCTTTTAGTAAAAGATTAAGTTAAGTGGATCTCCCGACTAAGCGACCAAAGAGATCATGTTAAAGGGTAAGAGGCTTGACGCTTAGTCTGGAGATAAATGATGAGTTAAAGTTAACTCCCAGTGACTAAGATTTTGTCACAGTCGCTTGATCGCTAGAAAACTTGGGTTAAGCTGAGGTAAAGAAAGGCCGTTGTCACCAAATCTGATGATCAGACCATGGTTAAGGAGAAACATTCGCGACAAAGAGACTTTATGAGGTCGCAAGGTCACCTGATAACAGAATCCGTAAAGCGGCGCCAAGTGGAGGTTGTGACAGAGGAGATCAAGCCAGCGGCCAATCAGATATAAGGATTTTTTATTACCGTGTACAAAAGGTAGCTGAGATGTATGACAGAAGGTGAATCACAAAGTGCCATGTTAGCTATCTTAACCGTTTGATGATGGCGCTGAAATTTTAAAAGATTTAAATTCAATTTCCTGTCACCTCGAGAAACTACGGCTAGGTTTTTGAATGTTTCATGGCATATGAAATTAATTGCAGAACTGACGTTCCTAAACTTTGAGCCATGTACTCT
>MU224789.1:2346940-2367990 GCA_018584345.1 Thuja plicata | reverse complement strand
ATAGGCACTGGTTCAGGAATCTATCTGAATATTTATCTATGTTACATATGTTCTAGGTTTTCAACTACCAAATCAAATTTAAATACTCTGTTACCAAGAACACATAAGCAAAACTTGTTTAAAGGACTTCTGTCAGCAGGAAACAGTCCATGTTATTGATTCCTTGAAGAGAGAATCACTTAGGTTAACCCTCCTACAAAGAAAAGGAAGAAGGATTGAAATCCTTGTATCACTGGTTTCCTGTCATATTTAAGGTTAAGATTTATATGGTTAAATCCTGTATATGATTATGCTTGGTCATTTATAAGGTATTTTATGAGCTTGTTCAATAGAGATACATGAAAAATCAGTGTCCACATTAACAAATACTGTGTTATCAGTCATCTTATAAGGTAAAACCTGCCTGAGCATCTGTGGAGCTCAAAAATGAAGAAGGATATTGTTTAGTCCTTAGCAATTAGGCTTTTCTTGTCTCTGAACTATTAATCAGGATTAAGAAGTAATAAGATTCAAGTAGACATTTCAAGCAGTACAGTTCATGCAAGAAAAATCCCTAACACTCTGGAGAATATTTGGTCCAAGTGTAGCCATGGGATACCTCCCAAGATCCCAGTCTGACCATGCCATGCTTGAATACGTCCTGCAACTTCAATTTTTTTATCTTTATCACCACTATAACCTGCACATAAATGTCATGAAATATGAGTCTCTTGAGAGACTCAGTAAGACTTCTGCAATTATCTCCAAAAAAAATATCATTTCTATTTTTCCATATGTTCCACATGATTAAAGAAAAAATAAGAGAAAAAAAACTATTAAAAGGCTTCTTCAGTCTATTCGTTTTACCAGAGATAATGTATAAAATTGATATGGGTTATATCTAGGGGAATCCAAAAAGCTTCCAAATTTCTATGGAAAAGGGGCAAGTGAAGAAAACATGACTAACAAATTCATTGAGTGGGCAGAAAGGATACATACAAGGGTCCCCATTAGGGAGCCTAAAGGGTAACCTATGCAAGAGAAGATGCCATAGAAAGAATTTGATTTTTGGTTCACATAGAGAAGACCAGAGATTGCAAAAAATTTTAGACCACATATCCGGTTTGAGGGCAAGGTTCTAGGAGGAGTTGAGGTGGGGGAAGATAGAGTCATGGGCGAGGAGCTCATAGAGCTACTTGGGTTTAGTATTTCTGACTAAGGATCCATTTGACCATTTGTACTGTAGGTGGTAGTCACTGTCTATTTAGATGTTTTTGTGAAGGAAAAGGTCACCACAAGTTTCCTTTAGTATAGAGTAGGTCTGGGAGTTCATAGCTATGTTAAATTACCTCCCATTATATAAGAAAGTAATCATGTAGTATGTATGCAATGTATCTAATACCTTTACCATTCCAAATCTTGGCTGAGCAACCCTGGAGTAGAGCCAAGGGTTTATCTTTGAGTTTTTAGTTCCACTATATGGAAGTGTTGCCACAATTTTTTCCCTGATTGTGGAATAGGCTATTGTCTGCAACTAGGTGTCTAACGAAGTTCCAAGCTTTGCATATTGATTTAAATATGACTGATGCCTAAAAACAAAAGTCTAGATCTCTCGTTAGGATGCCATTCATAGTTAGATTTTTTTAGACCTTTCCTTTCTTAGGGTGTCCCTTTGCTATGTTTCTCCTATTAAGTGCTTTTAAAGGTTCTTCACCATGTAGTGCTTTAGTGATCCATCTCACTGCCAGGGTTATGCCTTGTATTTTGAGATCGTTGAGACCCAAACCCCCCTCCTTCTTGCCTTTGGTGCACCATTACCACTTAAATGTATGACCATCTTTGTTCCCTCTGCCATCCAACCATAGGTGATCTCTGATAATTTTCTGAATAAGGTTGAATCTGTATTGATAGAACAATCAGGCTGAAGAGTAATATATAGTGTACGAGGACAACACATTCTGACGTACTTGAATTCTTGTTGCCAAAGAGAGGTATTGGCTATCCCACTTATTAAGCTTCTTCTCTACCTTACTCTTGACCCATTTACACATCCTTTTAAGGTTAGGGTTGATGGAGAAGGGGATACCAAGGTACTTGATCTAGAAGTCAAGGCCTTTGCATCTAAGGTTCCATCTACAAAGCCACAAAGTGGGGTTCTCTGTCCAGCCCAAAAATAGGGATTTCTCCATTGAGATCTTGCTACCTGATGCTGAGAAAAATAGATTGATTTTTCTCATGAAAGAGGAGAGGTTAGCCTCCTCCAGTTTAACAAGTAGGGTTGTTTTATCTGCAAAATGTATAGTGGAGATTTATTTATCTTCTAAGAGATATATACCCCTTACTCTAGGAGTAATCTGGTTATAAGTAATGAGGTGTCCAACTTCTTCAGTAGCTATGAAAAATAGTGCAGTGGCAAGTGGGCATCCTAGTCTTATGGATCTAATAAATTCAAAGCTATTAGATATGCTGCCATTAATCTCTACCTGAGAAAGAGGTCCATACAATAATGGTCTAACCATTTTACTAAATTTCTGATGTATTCCCAGAGAGTCCATCATCATGAAGATAAAGTCTCACTCTATTTGTTCATAGGATTTTTCATAGTCCAGTAGCAACATACAAGAATGTTGCTTAGTCTCCTTATCCCATTCCATGGCTTCCCATCAAGTTAACACATTCTCTAGAATGTACCTACTTTTTACAAATCTAGTTTGGATGTAGTTTATGATCTTAGGAAGCACATTCTTGATTCTAGTTGCCAGAACCTTGGCTAGGATATTGTAAGAGGAGTTAAGAAGTGTGATTGGTCTTTAGTTTTTAATCAGAGATCTATCTCCTTCTTTGGGGATGAGCTTGATAACTCTACTATTAATGACCTTTCCCAAGGAGCCATTCTCAAAGGCTTCATTGTATACTTCTATTAGGTCATGTCATATCCATCTAATGTTTGTCTTGTATAATTCTATAGGTAGGGCATCAGTCCCTAGTGCCTTATCAAGTGTCATATAATTGATAACATCATTGACCTCTTCTACCTTCAAGTGAAGTAGAAGGGAAATGGAGTATTCCTCAGAGTCCTATTTAGGGATATTATTACTGATTTTAGTTCTGGATTTTATCATCTCTGCACCTCTATTCTCCAAAGTGAACAACGAGTGGTACAATTCCTTGAAGGCTAGGAGAATATGATCTTGGTTAGTGATCTTATTGTCTTCAATCCATAAATCCTCTATTATGCATTTAGCCTCTTTATATTTAAGTAGGTTAAAGAAAAATTTGGATCCTATGTCTCCATGTTCCACCCAATTGCATCTTGACCTAATCTTTATGCCTTTGAGTTTAGTGTTTTGTAACTTCTTGAGCTCATCCTTAGTGTTGGACATTTTAAAGTTGAGTTCCACTGAGGAGGGGTCATTTTATAGTTCTAGTTCTTCTTTGAGGAGTTCATCTTCAAGAATCCCTTTAGTCCATCTTGCATTATGGTCTTTCTTACCTCCAGCAGTCTAAATGAGGGATTTCTAGCTGGTGACATTTTGTGTCCACTTATCCCTAGCACTATTATGCATGGCAATCGAATTATTGAACCATCTAATCAATAAGATTTTGTTTCCAATGCCAGGTAACCCCAAAAGTGAGGAATTGAGATAGAAGGCATCTTTTCTAAGGTGCACCATGGGGGTGTGTGCCAAGGTTGAGAATCTAGCACTAATTGGGTGGTGATAAGAGAGAGTAAACGGGGTGACTCAGACTACCATCCCTAAATAATCTTTCAGGCACTTGAGAGAATGTTGATTAAAGTAAAACCTGTCAAGTCTAGAGTATATTATTTTATTCCCCTATTGATAATTTCACCAGGTGAACCAAATGTCTTCATGTTCATTTTTGCCTCCATGTAAGGGGTCAATAAGTTTATGTTTATTGAGTAACTTGTTCCAATAGAATAACTCACACCCTTTCCATTCTATTTTATTACCTCTACTCTTGTCCTGGGCATTGTCTACCATGTTTAAGTTGTTCCCAAAGATCCAAGGGATCTCCTCTAACTAGGTAAGCCATTTCAAAAGTTCAGTCCTCTCTCTATAGTAATTTGGGGCATATACAAAGCATATGCCAATCTTGGTTTTGTGGTCCTGTAGAACAACCCAAAGTGCTTTGTTGCTAGGGGAAATGCCCCAATTACTCATTTTATTGGCCCTATTTAAGCTAAGGAGGAGGGAGATTCCCCCTTTCCCCCAACTGTGAGAAGTGGAGAATGCAGAGGCTTCCCTCCAGATCATTTAAGACAAATATCAAGGAAAAACTTATTGGCTTTGACCTCTTGCAGCATTAGACATTCAAAGTCCTTATTATCCCTTCTAAATCTTTGAACTATATATTTTCTATCAAAGGAATCCAATCCTCTAACATTCCAAGATGCAATCTTGAGATCCATGCAATTCATGAGGGGATTTTAGAAGTATTCCTAAAACTAGAGAAGCATTTGGGAATTTCAATATTTTTTACCTCCATGTGCTCCTTTTTGTTGCCAGAACCTAGAAGTATACCTCTTTTTTTCTTCCCTTTCTTAGCCTCTGAGAAGTCCCCATCCTCTATAGGGAAATATTTAGAGGGGGGATGGAGGTTATAGAAACCCTTTTAGTCTTTCACACTTTGAGTACATCCTTCCAAGGGCTTTCAACAAATGAGACAATTTCCCAGCTATGGTTGAGGCCATGTTTATTGAATACATCTTTAAGGGAGGGGCCCTGAGTGAGATCTAGACAGACTGAGACCTCCCTCAAACTGACACCATCCAACATGGTAGTGGTAGCAAGAGGAGCATGGTCTGGAGAACCAAAGCTGAGGGAGGTAGGGTGGGGGTCAGGAGGGTTGGCCAGAATGACAAGAAGGTCAAAATCAAGCAAGGAGCTATCTTTAGTAGGGTAAGAAACCTCCAAGCCCAAGAAATTCTCTAAGGTATCCATATTATCTAGGGACCCCTCACTGGTCCTCAACATATCTCCTCCATTTTTCCTCAGATCATGAATCCCCTTACAACCACTACCACCCTGGGTGGTGCCACCAAAAGGTGGGAAACAATCAAAATATTTATCATTAACATTACCTCTTCTTTTATTAAGAGGGCCATGAAGTTTCCTAATTTTGTCCAATGCCAGCTGCTGAGCATTCTTGGACCTTCTTCTAAAGTTTTTCTTGTGGGTAGAGAGGATCCTATCCTCTTGGCTAGAAGTAACTAAAGAGTTCTTTGAAGCAAGGCAAGGATTGACCAAGCCCAGAGAAAAAGACAAGGCTTCAAGAGAAGGGTTATCAGGGTCGGGAAAAATATCGGGATCATTGTTAGGTTCAGTCACAAGGGAAGCCATTGGAGGTAGAAACATGGGGGGCAGGGGTGGGAATGAGTGGATTAACATCAGTGTGACCTTGAGAAGGCATACTAGAGGTCAATCTATTATAATGTCGAGGGTTAGTACTGGAGGAAACAAGCGGAAAATTTCTCCTCCTATGGTCATCCTTCTTGCAGAGGAAACACAAATTTAGACGTCCTAGGTATTCTAGAGGACAGGAGGCATGTTCTCCTTCCAAGTCAAATAATAGGGTGTCAGGTATGTCATCTCATGGTTTGAGGAAAATCAAGATCTTTGAATCTAAATGGGGAAGGAGAATATTTGAGTGGTCAAAGTGAATAAGTTTACCAAGGGTCTGTAGGGATTTTGGTATGAGATTCTAGAGGAATGGGGGGATTTTCTTGATAGTAATCCATCTAGGACTAGAAAGGGCCATTATTTCCTCAAAATTGGTAGATTCAGACCAACCTAAGGCATGGAAATTACAAGCCCCTATAGACCAAAACTGTCTATCAGCCACAATCCTTTGACTCATAGGGTCATTAAAAATAATAATAAACAATCCTTTTTCGATCAGCGTACAATGAGAAAATTTGAGCCCTAATTTGGAACTCCAGATGTTATGTAACCAATTATTCATATAAACACGGGAGGGAAGCCTAGTTAGGTCTTGCACAGCCAAAAAATATAGCAGTTTTGCCTAGTTTTCTCTTCTTTGCCTTAATTACATCAGTCATAACATAGTTTAGAGAAACAATAAGGAGCTTGGGGTCAGAAGCCTTACATCCTGGTTCATGTCCTCCATCTTATTTAGTGTTGGTTGCTTGATGTCACCTAAGGAACTTCACGCATGTTTGAGACCTTCGCGCCTTCTAGAGCCTATCAAAAGGTTTTGGGCGATTGCACTAGCTACTCGGGAGCGAAACTATTATTTGGGTTCTCTCGCACAACGTCTCCCAAAGTAGAAATGGCACCATTTGAAGAGAAATCCATAGATAAACGAGTAAAACCTAATGATTAAAGACCCTCTTAGTACGGAGGGCCGAACGAGTGCAACTCACTCTCGCTCACGCAGGGTTTGTAGAGCCCATATTCAATTCGTCACTGCCCATCAATCTATCTCGAAGTTAATTCTAACATAAAAATACTAATTCTAATATTTAAAACAAATTATCTAAATCTAATATTGAAATCACTAAATCTAATATTTAAAACAAATTATCTAAATCTAATATTAATATCACGAGTTCTTATTTTTAAATCAAATTATCTAAATGTAGTATTAAAATGAATAATTCTAATAGTTAAATCAAATAATCTAAATGCAATATTGAAATCACTAAATGCAATATTGAAATCACTAAATACAATATTTAAATCAAATTATCTAAAACTAATTATTTTAATATAATATTTTAATCAAAATATTACAATGTAATATTGAAATTATTGTTTTTAAAAATTGAAGCAAGAATTTAATTCACTAATAAAAAATAACTTTAGTACCTAAATTATTATAATAAAGATCAGTATATTAAAATATTGAAAATATATATGACATTTCCATCTAATTAATATGACGGCATTGCCCTCCATATGTTAAAATTTATTTCAAACATTAGTAGTCCTAGATATTATTAAAATGAAAAAATGAAAATATTTAAGAACAATATGCAAATTAAAATGGTAATATTTAAATACTAAATCTACTACATTGAAATATTGGAAAATATGATGGCATTCTGTCCATATATTAAAACTATATTTCAAACTAAAGAGTAATATTATTTTTAAATTAAAATATTAAAATATTACCCTATAAATGTAATATAATAAAATTTTAGATAATATGACGACGTTTAATCCATATAAAACCATTATAAACTAAAACTAAAACATTATAAAGTAAATTATAACTAGAAATCTAAAACATTAAAATATTATAAATTAAATCTAAATCTGAATGACAACATTGCCTTCTATATTTTAAAATACTATTAAGTAAATATAAATATTAAATCTAAATCTAAATCTAAATATTAAATATAAATATAAATATTTAAATTATATACAAAATCAAATTAATTAAAGAAATAAATATGAAAGGCTCTTCAAATTCCTCTTTGCATGATTGTCTCTCCAAATTCCTCTCCAAATCTGAAAAAAAAAAAACATTCAAATTTTTGTTAAAATAAATTAACTTTCTTCAAATGTCATTTGGCAGTCCTTTATTTTCGGCCTTTTATGGCCTTATATTTCTATTTTTATTTTATTTTCATATTTTTGTAATGCCATTTGGCATTTTTGAAGTTTACAAAAATGAAGTAATTGAAGAAATAAATATGAAAGGCTCTTCAATTTCCTCTTTGCATGTTATTCTCTCCAAATTCCTTTACAAATCTGAAAAAACATGCAATTTTTTTTTAAAAAAAAAAAAAAATTCAAATGTCATTTGGCACTCCTTTATTTTTAGCCTTTTATGGCCATATATTTCGACTTTTTTTATTTTCAGATTTTCTAATGTCATTTGGCATTTTTGAAGTTTTTTTAAAATTAAAATATTAAAAAATAATATTTAAATCAAAAGGTAATATTTAAACAATAATGGTAATATATTGAAATTTTTAAAAATATGGCAGCATATAAAAACATTATAATTTAAAATTAATCATTATAAAGTAAATCTAAAACATTAAAAAGTAAATATAAAATTGATATATAAAATATATCTAAAACATTAATAAATAAATAAAAACATTAGAACATTATAGACTAAATCTAAATCTAAATGACAATATAGCCCTCCATATTTTAAAATACTAAAAAGTAAAAATGTAAATATTAAATCTAAATCTAAATCTAAATATTTAAAGTAAATCTAAATATTTAAAATATATACAAAAACAAAATAATTAAAGAAATAAATATTTCACTTTTAAATCTCCTCCAAAACTATCTCTTCAATTCTCCTCCAAAGTTGTCATGCTCTTCTCTGCAAAACAACAAATTAAATGAGGAAAGAACTCTTTTATAATTTGAGACCGTCTCCTCATCTCCCAAAAGGATGCCTCTTTGCATGCCTTGTAACATTAAAAAGTAAAATTAAAATCAATATATAAAATGTATCTAAAACATTAAAAAATAAATAAAAAAACATTAAAGCATTATAGACTAAATCTAAATCTAAATGGCATTATTGTAATTATTAAACCTAAATATAAAATCTAAATCAAAATATTTAAACTATATACAAAAACAAAGTAATTAAAGAAATAAATATTTCACCTTTAAATGCTCTCCAAAACTATCTCTTCAATTCTCCTGCAAAGCTCTCACTGCTCTACAAAACAACGAATTAAATGAGGGAAGAACTCTTTTATAATTTGAGAGCATCTCCTCATCTTCCCTAAAGGATACCTCTTTGCATACCTTGTCTCTTCAAATTTCTCTTTGCATGCTTGTCTCTCCAAATCCGAAAAAGCATGCATTTTAAAATTTAAAAAAAAAAATAGTTTTCTTCAAATGCCATTTGGCACTCCTCTATTTTTTTCCCTTTTATGTCTATATTTCAATTTTTATTTTTATTTCAAATTTTCCTAATGCCATTTGGCATTTTTAATAGTTTTTTAAAAAAAAAATTTGTTGTAACTCCCACCAAATATTTTTTATGTACATTGTATATTCATCAGAATATGTCATACTGGTATCCAACCCTTGTTCCCATTGTAAGAACGCCTCTCGATGTAATTATGTGTTTATTTTTTAAAAATAGTTTTATATAGAGGTAAATAATCAAATTTTGTATCAATTTATATTTATATTTTAGTAGTTATTTTTGTAAGTATATATATTTCTATATATTTAAGATTTTTTTTTCGTACATATCTATACATTCAATTTGTGTACATATTGATCTTATTATCTAAGAATCTATCTTCATTTGTGAGTTGATAATGTAAATCTACTTACCCTCCCAAATGATATTTTCCAATTTGAAGGCAAACTCACAATCCTAAATTTATCACCTTTCAAAAATTGACAATTCAAATTTACTTTAACGACTCTTTTTTGTCTTCCCACCCTAAATTGACTAAACGTATGTTTCATATAATTTAATTCTATTATCTGCAATTTAAAAAAAATTGATGTATTCAGTCTAAAATTTTTGGAATACGCACATTCATCCTTATCATACAATATCGAAAGGGTAATAATAACAATGCATTGCATTTTATGTCTTCAAAGAACTAGAGAACTTACATCATTATAGTGCTCTTGTCTATTGTATTTGAATTTTTATGCACATTTCTAGTAACCAATCTAAGAGAACTTGTATACTTGCAATGCAACAACTACCATATCAAATCATCTTTAAAAGAAGTATCTCGTAGGGAGACAAACAAGATTATATTATGCATAGGGACAAATTCGTGCACAGTTCACCATTGCAAACTTATCCATAAATAATACACAAATATGAATCTAATGAACAAATGAACAAAATCCTATCATATGTGAGAACAAATTGAAAATCAAATGAATAGTTTATAATCATAAACCTATCCTCAAACAATGCACAAATTAAACATAAAATTTTCAATATTCATATCACAAATAATTTTTTTTTAAAACATATTCTTGTCCGATAAAAAAATATTCATTATAGATGTACTCTTCAATCAATAATTAATTACCTACCCTTGTGAATATTTAGGAAATAAACTATTGCATTGACGTGTGACTATTAGTTAATTATTTTGCACCAATCATAAGTAGCTATGTTTTTGTAATTCGAAGTTTTCTAAGGTTTAGATATTTATTTATTAACTTAATATATTATACAAATTACTTATCTCAATTATGATTGGTTGAATTGGTTTGGTGTTATAGGATCCCTTTTTGAAACGGTTTCTATTATTTTTATTTTGTTTTTATTTTAACCATAGTTTTGTAATGTATAATTCATATATATCATTAAAAATTTTTTCAAGAATAAAATTTATTTTTTAATTTACAGTTCAATATATTTTTATGAGATACTATATTTATATTTTATTATTATAAACACCAATTTTCATTAGAAAATTACATTTCAATATATTTGAACAATATTATTATATATGATTGAAAGGAAGTTGAGGGCTCTGCTATGAAATTAGTTAAAATAGAGCGACACTCGACTTCACTTTTGAAGTCTGTGGTTTTCTTCGGCAACGGTACTGCCAGGTGTGTTTGTTCCATAAATAATTTAGCTATGAATATTACTTCTCCCTCTTCCCTCTGCCATTCGAAAGAGGCGGTACCCCCTATAGACCACTCGACTCCTCGTAGGGCTCTGATGGAGTCTGACAATCCAAGCATGAATTGTACCATTAATACCATCATTTCCCCTCTTGCAAAACCTAAGTCTTTTTCTGAGGTTGTAGCTAATTCTAGAGTTTCTATCGATGCTAGTGCTCGGTTTAATCTATCAAACGCATATGGAGCCTGTGAATCTGGTAAGATCGTTGGGATTGTTTCTTCATCTTTCTCTATTTCTCCTAATCTTGAAATACTCATAGAAATTGTGAAGGAAAAAACTGGTTAAGGAATTATGTTATTTTTTCTCTGTTGTTGAATTGGATAAATGCCCTCCCAAGAAATTCCTTGATGATTGGTTCCATAAGTACTGGAAATTGAAACTTGGCTATCATATTTAATTTTGTAGACAGATTCAGAAAGGCTTATTTTTTATTTTCTTTTCTAATCATGAATCTCAGCTTGCAATTCTTAATAAGCAATATTGGAAAGTTGGGAATACCTCCTTTCGTGCCTAAGCTTCGTCTACTAAAGCCATTCATGAGGAGGTACTTCCCCTTTCAGTCCCATGGTGGATTTTGGTCAAACAGATCCCATGATTTCTATGGTGATTCATTCCTCAATTGCTTGAACCTCTCAAAAAAGTCATCTAAATGGATGACACTTTAGACTGGCTCCACATACGGATGCCAAGATTCTTAGTTCCTTAAAAATGGGTAAATAAATCCAGGATTATATTAGAATTAACATCTCAGATGATAATTACTCATGCCCTATTGAAATTCTTGGGGGCCTTAACACTTGGTGTTATGTAGAAGAGAAGGGAATTTGAGAAAGGACCGCCCAATCATTAAGAGAAAACCACCACATGTAACGCCCCAGTAGGAAACCTTAGAGGACAAGACATAAAAACTCTTTACGATGCAGGTACTATTTTTTTTTTGTTTAGCTAGAATAATATTCATCGTTATACTTCATATCTCTAAAATAAATAAAAAAATACTTTTCTACACTTGAATGCAAGATTTATTCAACTTAAGTCCTCACAGGTTCCCTAATGTCGCTACTAAAGCAACATTATCTAAACTATTTACATGCATAAGATATCCATTGAATTATGAGCTTAAAAGATCTACATTAATTTTAATGCACCAAGGTAAATTTTCCTAACTTGTTTCTTTCATAGAACATAAGTTAATCATCTAATATCATTATTCCTTTTATCAACTAATGCCATTAGTTCATATCAATTTTATAAATATCCACTATCCTTTGTACCACTTTCCTCTAATAATTTAGGTAAGAGATTAATATTCATTAAGGTAATCATTATCCTAGGTACTTAATTAACCCATAAACATGAACCAACCATTAACATTGCAATCAAGTTACTATCTTGTTTCATTGTTTGATAACTATTCATTGTTAATAATTACAATCACTAATCTATCATTTCTCAACAATTTCCTTTGATCCTTTCATCAAGAGATAATACATTATTGTTTCAATACATCATTATTTTTAACTATATCTAAGATTATTTCATTTATATATGGACAACATAAGAGAATATGAGAAATAACATAAACACTTTCTTTTAATGCTGATAACATGTCCAATATACCACATACTCTTTTCCCTTTATTTTACCTAGGGCTACCCATACCCTTATACACTGCTTTAAATTCAGATTACATCAATACTGTAAGATTCCTTATAGGAGATTACAATTACATGAATACAAATACATAAGCACATCTCAACATAATAAAATATCCAATAAGAAGTCTTCAAATGCCGATCTAGAAAGGAACATTTGTTAGGATCATCCAAAGGATCACAAACAATACCTCAATATAAAGATTAACCACCCAACCAAGTGGGACCATTAGGACCACTCCCCCTAGCTAGGAGATAGAACCAAAGGTTTGTGCAAGAGGTAAAAACTAGGACATTCTTAAGGTGGTGATAACTTTTCCCCAAATTCACAAGATAAAAAGGAAAGACAAGAAAACCACAAGGACCACCAGAGGCATGATCAAAAATAGGGAATTAATTAGACCCTAAAAATGAAATCCGAGAGATACCCATTTGAGATATATGAAGATTCCTTTCATAAATATAAACAAGAAAAACCCTATACTCAATTTATATTATTCACATGACAGATCTCCAAAAATGGGTTGTAAACAACCCTAGGGAAACATATGAAAATTCTCCCAAATAAAACACTCAAAACTTTTAAATAATTATAGGTATGAAAATTAAAGATATAATCGATCATCATAATATATAAATAGATCCATATTTTATCAGATGCATAAATCAACAAACAAATTCAATCCATACCTCAATTCTTACAAAGCTTCAACTGAAGGAGGAAGGAGACAAAGGAGGAAGACAAATCAAAACTTGAGATGTATCATTCATACCCTATCCACTTTCAATATCCATGAAATGAATCAGAATTCCATAGAAATGAATCCCTATCTCTCAACTACTGAAACTCTCACAAAAAATGTCCCTCTCCCAAAATAAAATATAACCATAAATTCTTAAATAAATATGCTTACAAACTCTCCCTCGCACCTCCTAAGTTTCTCTGCAAAATCTCCATGAAAAGTAAGGCCATCCTCTCGACAATGATTCAGCCCCAAATTTCCTCCCTCTCCAAATCAAAATTAATTCATATAAATAGATTTCCAAAGGTTGAGAGGAAAGGTAACCAGCTCCCAACTAACTCTTAACTAAAGAGCATTATTAAATAACTTAATATAAGAGTAAACTCACAACTATATATTACTCAAATATACTATAATAAATGCTTTATATTCATTCATACATATCAACATTATTAATAATGATATACTTTACATTAATCTCCAAAATATAAACCATAAACAATATCTACAATAACGAATATATATATATATATATATATATATATATATATATATATATATGCCAAATACCAAACACTATAATCTATATGATTATGAAGTAAAAGATCACAACATTAATATTATTACCTATTTATATTTACTATAGGCTATAACCCTCGGGTAGAATAAAATCACATGCCTCAAAATAAATATAATCATCCAAAGAGGCCAAAACAATCAACTATTAGTAATAACTGAGAGGTGGGTGAATCAGTGGTCTTAAAAATATTCCAATAATCAACCCTTAAAACTTAGTACGACAATATTAAGCCTCTAGTTATATTCCATCCTATAAGATGAATGCCTCTAAATACTTATTTCAAATTACTACTGCTCGGAATGCTTTGTAAAACCTTATACTATATTTACCAAATAGCAGTCTGTTAATTTATCGAAAGACAGTAAATTATCTAGAGTATACCGATCAATCCAATTAAGTTAAGGGAAAACACATTGACACATGGATTTTTAACATGGAAACCCTGTTAAGGGAAAAACCACTTGGGACCGATAACCCAAAATTTTCACTCTTCTGAAGTGAGCTCGGTGAAGAGCCAACCCTGTTAAAGGTTACAAGAACACTGTTAGGTGTGACCTTGTTAGATGATTTAAACGTTTAGTCTCTCACTTGATATCGAGAATATCTATGATACCATATTTGATCAAACACTCACTTGGCATGTCAATTGGTATCTGGAATCTCATGCTATCTTCATGATCAAACTTTTTGATACTCCTTGGGATGTATCTCAATATAGAAAGGGTATTTAAATCCCACTCGGTTAAGAGATTTTCTAATCGATGGTTAAACTGAAACAATATGATCTGTTCACATATACAGATTATACTTGCAAATTATTCAGATCTATTGTAATCTCATAAAACTATTCTTATCAATATAACTCTGTTTATACCTTTGCTCCACTTTGATTCTGCTCAGTGATGTTGTGCTTTATTGCTCGCTGTGCGCAAAAATCTTTAGCTCTTTCCTCAACTTGTTGTTCAGCACTGTATGAAGTTGCTCTTCATCAGTTTCTCCTTAGCATCCTCTTTTCCTTTTCTCCCCACACCAATTCATATTGAAATTATTTATCTCTTTATACACATGATATCATCATTGTTAGGTTCTTGATTTTCTTGAACTTAGTGTGATCCCAAATTTTTTCCAATTAGATTTAAAGAAAAAGTCATGTTTTATCTCGCTGAGATCTTCTTGCCAATTGGAGAAAACAACTTTAAATAAATTACTTATCTATGGATTATCTTGTCGATGAAAACATTGATAACTACTAGTTTTAACACTATATTTATCTCTTCCAGCTAGATATTTTGTCATTTCTGAACTCAAGTTAATTTTGTTGTTTAACTCTTTGATAGCGTTGGTCAACACTTCAGTTCTCCTCTAGCTTCTCCTTCAGTTTACACTATGTTTCTAGGCGTCGGGTATGCTTGTGATTCTTCTCATCGGTAATGCTCGTCCATGTTCTTTCTTGGGTATCACTGTGACTTGACTGTCGGTGATCTCTATCTGATGGATTTCACTGACCGTCAATGTTTGTAGTCACATTGTGAATACTTTTCTTTTATGAATTTATAGAAAGAATAATATTTTTTTCTTTGATTCTCTGAATTATTTGACACTTTTATTATAACCGATTAGATTATATCAAGTTGACATCGATGACAATACAATCCATTAACTCATTTAATGTCTTGCATTATCCTTCTGCATTTTGGTGATCAACTTAATATCTTCAAACATTCAATCAGTTACATGTCATCAATCTCTCCCTTTGGCAAATTGATGGCAACATACTACATTATCATACTATATTATCACTAATACAATATGAAATATACAGTTTCATCAAGCTTTCCTAATGTAACTATTACAAATGTGTGGCTCTCGGTAAGCTCAAAAATATCTTAGATTTGTTTCCTGCAAAGTGGTTGTCTTCAATATTCAACCCCTTCAATGGATAGATGTATCATCTGATATCTCTATTATGATATGTCCTCTTCCTTGACTGTTCCTTTTCTTGATAATCTCTTTTTCTTTTGATAGCAATCTTTCTCTTTCTGTCTAAACTTTCTCCCTTTGTTACTTCTCTCCCTTAGATGGATATTTCATGTTTAATCAATTTCTCTCCCTTAGAATATTGATTAACTCTTCCTTTTTGATTCTCTGGAACTTCTCTTCATGGATAATGATATAATCTCTCCCTTTATCATATCTTTCGTTTATGTGATATGGAATCATCTCTCTTTTTGACAATGAGATCATCTCTCCCTTTGTATGATAAATCAAATCTCCCTGATGATAATGATCTCCCTTATGATAATTATATATTTCTCTCCCTTTTGTATGATAATGATATTTCTCTCCCTTTGACAACAATGCAAAAAAAAATACTTCTCTTTATTTTATGATCTATATCATCTTCCATCCCTTTGCATAATATATTTCTTGAATTTCCCTATCCATCAGCAATATAATGTCTGATTTTTAATGTAGATATGTACCTTGTAATGTATAGATGTATCTATTGCTGTCCATCTTAGTGTTTGCATCAACATGACTGATTTTCAGATTTGGTATAGGCTGATGCAACCTCTTAGTCATATTACGGACCGATAAACAAAGGATTGGTCCCCTAGTCTTTTTCTGAGGCATTGAAAAGTATCCTTCGGTAATGCCTTGGTGAATATGTTAGGTAGTTATTCCTTTGATTGAACATATTCTAGTGTGAATTCCTTTGGTTTCACTTGTTCTCTTATATAGTGATACTTGATAGCAATATGCTTAGTCTTAGCATGCATGACCAGATTCTTAGAAATGTTTATTGCACTGGTATTATCACAATATATAATTATTGGTTCAATGATCTTCATATGCATACCTTTGAGTAATTGTTTGATCCATGCAATATTAGAGAAATTTGCAGGAGCAGCCATATATTCTGCTTCTACAATAGACTGAGAGATGCATCCTTGCTTCTTGTTGACCCATGTGACAATTCTGTCACCCATGAAGAATGCTCCTCCAGTTGTTCTCTTTTGGTCATCAATGTTTCCAGCCCAATCAATGTCTGTATAGACTTGTAGCTCAAATTTTCCTTCTCTTTTATACCATAGGCCATAGTCCTCAACGTTCTTAAGATATCTTAGAATTCTTTTGATAGCAGTCATAAGTGATTCTTTGGGATTAGCAGAGAATCTTGCAACTATCCCCACTGCATGTGCTATATCTTGTCTTGTGTGAACAACATACATGAGTTTGCCAATCATTGATCTATATAAGGTTTGATTTACCTCATTGGATTTGTCTTCTTTTGTCAGCTTACATCTAGTATCCATAGGAATTTCAACTGGTTTCAAATCTTCCATCCTGAATATCTTCAACACTTCCTTGATGTATTTGGATTGATTGATGTATATACCTGCATCTTGTTGAAGAATCTATAGACCAAGAAAGAATTTGATCTCCCCAAACATAGAAATTTCAAATTCCTTTCTCATTTCATTAGCAAAGGATTTGAATAACAATTCATTTCCCCCAAAAATGATATCATCAACAAAAATTTCAGATATCAGAATATTACCATCAGTATCTTATTTTAAGTATATATTTCTATTTTCACTTGTTCTAACAAATTTTATGCTAATGAGATATGAGTGAAGTCTTTCATGTACCAGGATCTCAGTGCTTGTTTCAATCCATACAAGGATTTATGTACTCTGCATACCATGTTTCTATTTTCTGGGTCAACAAACCCTTCTGGTTGTTCAATGTATACCTCTTCTTCTAGTATTCCATTTAGGAATGTAGATTTTACATCCATCTGGTATAGCTTGAATCCTTTAAATGCAACATAAGAAAGTAATATTATAACTCCTTCTAGTCTAGAAACAGGTGCAAAGGTTTCTCCATAATCAATAACTTCTTCTTGTGTATATCCCTTGCATACTAATCTTTCTTTGTTTCTAGTGACTTCTCCATTCTCATTCAGCTTGTTTCTGAATATCCATTTGGTACCGATAACATTCTTTTCATCTAGTCTTGGTACTAGTGTCCATGTATTTTTCTTCTCAATCTGTTCTATTTCCTCATTCATAGCACTGACCCATTCTTCATTCTCAAGTGCATTGTTAATAGATTTAGGCTCAAAATCACAAAGTAAACATCTGGTGTTAAGTGACTTACTTCTTGTTATTGTTCCAGCCTTCTTGTCTCCTATGATTTGATTTTGTGGATGATGACTTCTGAAATACTTGGAAAGTTTCAGTTTAGCTCTATGTTTATCATTTTGATTATCTTCTGCACCTTCATTTTCATCTTCTTTGTTCGGAACATCATCTTCAGTATTGTCCTGATCATCAGTAATTGTAGCCTGATGCTCGGGTGACATGTTTAGATGCTCGAGAGTGACACATTATTTCTTGGGTAGAGTGTCAGGTTCTATATAAACAAACTTTTTTTAGTCCTCTGGTTCCTTTTTGCTTTCCTCGTCATTCTTTTCTTTAAATTCATCTATTTTCACATTTGTACTTTCAATGATTTTGCTAGATGACTTGTTAAGACATTTATAAGCCTTTCTTTTGGTTGAATACCCTAGGAAGATACCTTCTTCACTTTTGCAGTCAATTTTTCCATTTCTATCATCCTTCAATATATAACATTGACAACCAAAGATTATGAAGTAACTTACATTGGGTGTATGGCCATACCAAAGCTCATATGGTGTCTTCTTTGTGTCCTTATTCAATTGTACTATGTTTAATGTGTAGACAACAGTACTGGAAACTTCCCTCTAGAATGTTTGAGTGATTCTTTTCTCAACCATCAATGTTCTTGCACAATCAATAATTGATTTGTTTCTCCTTTCAGCAATTCCATTTTGCTGTGGTGTCCTTGGTGCAGAAACCTATCTTTTAACTACATGCTCATTGCAATAGTCAATTAATTCTTCTAAAGTAAATTCCTCTCCTCTATATGACCTTAAGCATTTCAATTTATTTTCACTTTGTTTTACTACCATTTCTTTATACCATTTAAACATTTTAAATGCTTATGATTTATCTTTTAAAAACATGACTGTGATTATTCTAGAAAAATCATCAACAAAGAGAATAAAACACCTATCTCCATAGTATCTCTTTCTCCTCATGGGTCCACATAGATATGTATGGACTAATTCTAGAATTGTAGTAGATTTTTGGGTTTTACTCTTGAAACTAGACTTTGTCATCTTAGCTTTTTGATAATTCTTGCACATGATGTGCTCGGGATTAGTCATTGTTGGTAAGCCTCTAGCATTCCATTTGTTGCTTATCTTTATCATGTTCTCAAAATTCACATGACACAATATTTTGTGCCAAAACCATATGTCTTTGTTTATAGCCATCAAACAAGTGGTGTTAGTGTCATCAAGATAAAAAAGGTTACCTTTTATCTTCTCACTGGTACCAATCAACCTTCCTGATTCATTGAAGATCTTTGCCCTCTTATTTTCAAATGCTACTCTGTGACATGAATTGTTCAACTAAGAAACACTTAAAAATTATAATTCAGTCCTTTAACCCAGTAAGTATTTTCACATTTTATCAGGTTATTCAACATTATGGTTCCTTTAACCTCAACTGGACAAGGTGTATCATTTTCCATTCTTATTAAACCACCATTATAGTATTCAAAAGTCTCAAACTTTTATTTATCATCGGTCCTATGGTGAGTACAACCAATATCTATGATCCAGACATCATTTTTAATAACTTTAGATATGAGTGCAGTTTCTACATACCTTTCTTCATCTTCATCTGTATTGTTACAACATGCTTTTCAAAAAAAAAATGCATGAGTCAATTCCTCATCCTGAAGCTGAAGTTGAAGTTCTGTTTAACTTCAACTTCAAGTTCATAAACTAGCTCCATCATTTGACCTTCAAAACCCGTGTATTTTCTCTGAGTTCAAGTCTTTTGAAGCCAAAGTTGAAGCTGAAGTCGAAAGACCAAAAACTTCAACTTCAACTTCAACATGTTTTTAAGCTAACGTTATGTTTTATGCAGGTGCTCATTTTTCAAATTAAACATAAAAGGGGAACCCACCGAAGCACGTTGAGCAACAAATAAGAGGTGATGACAAGAAACGTGTTGGTCATAACACATATGCAGAAAAGATGAAGCCTCCATGATGTGATAAGGTGAAATACTAGTAAGCATGAGTCTCTGACAAGCATTTATGACATAACGTGCAGCGAGTCTTTTCAGGTGCATGGGCATGAAAATAGAAATTATAGTCTTAATTGCCATATCGGTACGCCGGATTTTCCTCATAATGGCTTAAATGCATGTCTTGTTCCCTTTTATTATTCATTTGTGCACTGTATAACAAAAAAAATTTATCGGCGTCGTCTGGTAAGAAGAGTCAAGCTGTAGATTATTCTCTATGAAACTGTAAGTGCTCTGCCATCCCTTACTGAATATTTTGATTTCTCTTGCTCGCTTTAGTCTTGGGTTAAGCTTAATTAATCTTTCAAAAGCCTCATCACCCATATTCAGTCATGACGTTATTTCATCCTAAGATGCCTAAACCAGACAAACCGTGTTTTCTCAGCTCCTTACCTGATATAGGTGATACATTCCTAGTACATAAAAGCTTACCAGACATCATAGAAAGGTCTAAGAATAGTCAAGCGAGACTTATTTACTAGAAATTGGTTAGCAGTGGGTTGCTAGAGGCTTCTGCATTTCCTGCGTCTGTTGGATGCCCTGAATTGGTCATAGAATATGCAAATCACTACGACTCCCATACAAGGTGCATTAGGAGAAGCTCAGGAGAAGTGATAGTCAAGATAAATAGAACCAGTGTATGCGCAGCCCTGTCTATTCCTCACAAAGAGCTGTATGAACCATGGACTGTTGAAGAAGCTGAGAGATTATATACAGAGAAAAAGAAAAGCTATGATTCTGTAGTTGCTCAATCTTGGCTCTCAAAACCGGTGGAAGGAGGTTCCAGGCTACCCAAACCGTTAACCATAGAGCATTTCATCAAAGAAATCGCCGACATCATGTTGCTATTAAATAGATTTAAGGGGAATGAACACGATTTCCATTGGGAACACTGGATGTATGTTTTCATACAAAAGATTGTAGAAGGAAGTAAATTCATTGATTGGGCCGACTTAATTGCCGAAAACCTGCATAAAGGTCTATTGAACGTAGAAAACTTTGGCTCATTCTTCTTGTCTTCTTTCCTGATATATGTTTTAGCAGCATCCAAAGAATGGGAAGGGCTTCAACATTCTCAATGGGTAAATGAAATGCCCGTTTATCAGTATTATTACGACCTCTAGTGAGCCAAATTGTGTAAAGGATTTAAAAGGGTAAATGATGTTTTCTTGTCAAAGCTAGTGTTTTATCTTCAGGATAGAGAAAATCACAGATTGTCTGAGGAAGCTATGCAAGCTGTCCAAAGTTGTGGCTGCTT
>MU224789.1:2317340-2338061 GCA_018584345.1 Thuja plicata | reverse complement strand
TAGGGCCTATTAATCCAAATTCAAGTGCAGGTCACACTCACATTTTAACTGCTACAGATTATTTTACAAAGTGGGTCGAGGCCATTCCGGTTAAAGATACAACTTCACAGTTGATATGCAAATTCCTAATTGAAAATATACTTACCCGTTTTGGTACTCCGAATAAAATTGTGACTGACAATGCCCAAAACTTCTCTTCCCAGGAGATTCAGCTATGTTGCTATGATCATGGTGTCCAATTATCACATGCCTCAAACTACTTCCCACAAGGCAATGGACAAGCTGAATCCACCAATAAGAACCTTGTTAATATCATGAAAAAGTTAGTTGACGATAGAGGAAAAGATTGGCATAAGAAGTTATATGAAGCACTCTGGGCTGATAGAACTTCTCTGAAAAGAGCCATCAACATGTCGCCTTTTGAGCTAGTCTATGGAGTAGAAGCCCAATTATCCTTAACTCTAGAGCTAGCCACTTTGGATCTGCAAAAAGCAATTGAAGGTGAGATATTTCATGATTCTCTTGAAAAAAGGATATTATATCTGCAGAAAATAGAAGAAGAAAGAAGAGAATTGGTGGATCATATTACCAACCATTAGGAAAGAGTCAAAAGGATTTTTGATCGGAAGACAAGGCCATGCAAATTCATGAAAGGAGATCAGGTACTGCTATGGGACAAGAGGAAAGAACCTAAAGGAGCTCATGCCAAATTCGAGAGCTTGTGGAAAGGGCCATTTATCATATCAGAAGAATTGGGTTCCAATGCTTTTAAATTGCAATATCTCAATGGTGATATCTTACCCCTGTCTTATAATGGACAGGATCTCAAGCTTTATTAGTTTTAGGTTTGTCCTTTCCCCCATTGTAAATACCGTTGTTGAGTTTGGTCTTTCCCCTATTTTTGTCTACCTATTTTGTCCTTGTGAGTAGGTCTGCGAAACCAGAATTTCTGAGTCCACTAATGATCCTTCCAGTCTCATTCCCCAGCAGGAGCCGATTGTTACCACATACTTTTCAAAAAAAAAAATGCATGAGTCAATTCCTCATCCTGAAGCTGAAGTTGAAGTTCTGTTTAACTTCAACTTCAAGTTCGTAAACTAGCTCCATCATTTGACCTTCAAAACCCGTGTCTTTGCTCTGAGTTCAAGTATTTTGAAGTCGAAGTTGAAGTTGAAGTCGAAAGACCGAAAACTTCAACTTCAACTTCAACATGTTTTTAAGCTAACAATATGTTTTATGCAGGTGCTCATTTTTCAAATTAAACATAAAAGGGGAACCCACCGAAGCACGCTGAGCAAAAAATAAGAGGTGATGACAAGACACGTGTTGGTCATAACACATATGCAGAAAAGATGAAGCCTCCATGATGTGATAAGGTGAAATACTAGTAAGCACGAGTCTCTGACAAGAATTTATGACATAACGCGCAGCGAGTCTTTTCAGGTGCATGGGCAGGAAAATAGAAATTATAGTCTTAATTGCCATATCGGTACGCCAGATTTTCCTCATAATGGCTTAAATGCATGTCTTGTCCCCTTTTATTATTCATTTGTGCACTGCATAAAAAAAAAAAATTCTCGGCGTCGTCTGGTAAGAAGAGTCAAGCTGTAGATTATTCTCTGTGAAACTGTAAGTGCTCTGCCATCCCTTACTGAATATTTTGATTTCTCTTGCTTGCTTTAGTCTTGGGTTAAGCTTAATTAATCTTTCAAAAGCCTCGTCACCCATATTCAGTCATGACGTTATTTCATGCTAAGATGCCTAAATGAGACAAATCGTGTTTTCTCATCTCCTTACCTGATATAGGTGATACATTCCTAGTACATAAAAGCTTACCAGACATCATAGAAAGGTCTAAGAATAGTCAAGTGAGCCTTATTTACCAGAAATTGGTTAGCAGTGGGTTGCTAGAGGCTTCTGCATTTCCTGCGTCTTTTGGATGCCCTGAATTGGTCATAGAATGTGCAAATCACTACGACTCCCATACAAGGTGCATTAGGAGAAGCTCAGGAGAAGTGATAGTCAACATAAATAGAACCAGTGTATACGCAGCCCTGTCTATTCCTCACAAAGATTCGTATGAACCATGGACTGTTGAGAAAGCTGAGAGATTATATACAGAGAAAAAGAAAAGCTATGATTCTATAGTTGCTCAATCTTGGCTCTGAAAATCGGTGGAAGGAGGTTCCAGGCTACCCAAACTGTTAACCATAGAGCATTTCATCAAAGAAATCGCCGACATCGTGCTGCTATTAAATAGATTGAAGGGGAATGAACACGCTTTCCATTGGGAACCCTGGATGTATGTTTTCATACAAAAGATTGTAGAAGGAAGTAAATTCATTGATTGGGCTGACTTAATTGCCAAAAACCTGCATAAAGGTCTATTGAACGTAGCAAACTTTGGCTCATTCTTCTTGTCTTCTTTCCTGATATATGTTTTAGCAGCATCCAAAGAATGGGAAGGGCTTCAGCATTCTCAATGGGTAAATGAAATGCCCATTTATCAGTATTATTACGACCTCCAGGGAGCCGAATTGTGTAAAGGATTTAAAAGGGTAAATGATGTTTTCTTGTCAAAGATAGTGTTTTATCTTCAGGATAGAGAAAATCACAGATTGTCTGAGGAATCTATGCAAGCTGTCCAAAGTTGTGGCTGCTTTTATATTCAGTTCCCTAAATTCTCATATATTAGAATAAGTGGTTTCTCTAGTAAGCCATTAAAGTTGCCCCGTTATTGTTTAGATTCTGTGGTTCAATCTGAGATATGCAGGCAAATTGTAACAATGACAGAGTTGGCTGATAATGCCAAGAAATTTTCTTCTGTATTTCTTCCTCTTGAGATTGCACATTACCGATGCCCAAATCTAAAGCAAGTTGTACTGATAAAAGAATCTTTGACTCACCTGTGTTTTGAATTTTATTTCTCCAGAGATAAATTTGATCATATGGGATTTATTAGAAGTAATTTTAGGGGTACAATTTCTTCTGTGCACATTCCACATCTAGAGGATTATTGGGCCAATTGCCCGGATGAGTTTGAAGCTAGGAAAAGGCTGTGGTCTAGAATGACATTAAAACAAGTCAATATGTTTCAACTTGATCTTGCTACACAAGGGGTAATAGAAGAAGATACTGAAGAAACCATTGATCCTTTTTATGCTGAGCAGATAGAATGTTTGCCGATTCCTGAGATTAATTGGGAATAGAAAGAAGAAGATGACCTATCTATTCATACAAAAGATGTGTTGCTTAGAACTCAAAACTGGCTTATGTCTAAAACTGCCACTGCAACTGCCACCAAACCTCCAAAGAAGTCTTCAGAAGCTAAAAATAAGAAGGGTCTAAAAAATCCAAAATCTACTACTAACAAAGATATTCGTGTTTCCTTTACAGGGTCTCTTGAAGCCGAACCTGAAGCTGAAGCACCACATTTTCCACTTCGACTTCAAGTTCAAGTTGAAACTCCTAAAATCAAAAGGGTGACTCGATCGAGTTCAAAGAAGATAGCTTCAGATATTAACAAAGGCACTGTGGTGATCGACCTAGAATCTACAAAAGGCAAGTCCGACATAGGAATACAGATGGCAGATAATGCACAGAAATCCCAAAGGGAGACAACAGATATTGGAAGTTCAAGTGGAGATATGACGATAGCAAATGTTTCTCCCACGGCCAGCAAAGAACCCACAACACCAAAATGGTTGGAGAAATCTGTGGAAAGAAAAAGGAGTTTAGTTCCCCTATCAATGCCTATTGATGACCTAGTCAGCAAATGACTAGGGAAGACACCCAAAGCAAAGAAACCCCGCACAGAGTCCAGAATTCAGTTGGATAAGAACTCAGGGCATTGGTCTGCAGAGATTGCTATGCCACCAGAAGAGAGCCAAAGAATTCCTTAACTCCATAGGACTCATGTATCAAAGGTTGATTTGGGAAAGGGAAGTCGTGCTGTTGATATGAGATTCTTTGAAGAGTCCAACAAGAAAATTGCTAATAGAGTTTGGAAAGATGCACAAGACAAGCAGGAAATGAAAGAAGTAATGAAGCAAATGGCGCAATACATCAACGCTATTCTTCATCTAGATCCCAAACCAATTAATTAGATGTCAGCCATCATTGATGTTAACTCTACAGTGAACCAACAGTTTCTGGATAACTTGCAAAGATGCAAGGCAGTTACAAAGGTAGCTGAAGAATGGATACAGGACACATCGGATGCAGCTGTGAAACATATAAACCTGTTGGATGAAGCTTCAAAAGAAATCTCTGCCATTATAAAAAAGGTTGAATCAAGTAATGAAGGATATGAAAAGGAAAGAATAGTCTTGTGGCTAGAAGATGTGAAAAAAATTGGACTTCAGAAGTTCCTAAGCGAATGCCCTATGGCCGGCTTAGATGAAAAAATGTGGTACGTGATCCAAGACTGCATCGAATGGAGGAATGACGCAATAGCACAAGGCATAGCCGAAGTCAAAGAGAAAATATAGGAACTTCGAGTTATTGATGCAATAATTTAGTGGGATCTAAAATGGTTTAATAAGCACTGTGCAGATAAAGATGAAGACTCCATTGCCCAAATTGAGGAGCTGGTCATTGCAATTCAAAAGAAATTCCAGGAGCTACAGAACAGCAAAGAAATGAATAAAAAAGACTTCTCCTACGTAGTGCATACTGAGTCTATGCTGATTATCAATTCAGAGCATTTAGAAATGCAAGAAGAGAAAGTAGCTGAGCTCAAGAAAGTGGAGGAAATATGGAAGCAACGCTTAACCTACATTGGGTTGCCACATCAGCCTACTATCTCAGCATTCTCCACTACCTATGAAGCATGGAAAGCGGCAAAGAAACCAACGGGAACAGATGATGTCTCTTGATCAAGACGCGTGGCGAATTGGAAATGGCATAGTTTTAGGAGTTATCTTTCAATTTCATGCATTTTAGTTAACACAGTTATGTTAACTAAAAAATGATTTATCCCTGGCGGGATTATTTTGAACCCTGCGTGGTATAAATATGTAATATTTTTCATAGTATGGGGTAACACTCATTAGCAGGCGGAAAGCAAAACTACTTTTGTTTGAAGCTTAATCTTAGATCTGAAAAGTATAGTATTTTCATTTTCGGAAGACTAATAGAATTCTACAGTTTTGTCTTTATTCGAAGTCTTTGCTCAGGAAATAAGCACTATTGTTTCTTCCTGTTAGGTATTGTATTCTTGAGAATACTATTTATATAAAAGACTTTGGCGATCTGTTGGTTCTGGAATTATTTCTTTTCAGTGGTTTGAGAAGCTTTGAGTGAAGAATCTGTTTATTTTGCCTACTCTTTACTTGACTTTCAAGAATGTGGATCATTTTGATAGTTAAGATCTAGTGGTTTTTCAGCATCAAACTTTATTTCATATTCATGAGATAGAATAAGTTGTTTTCAGCATTTATATTTTGAAAAGAGATTTGTTTCTTTAGCATAAAACTATTAGATAGCTCTTTTCAAATTGAAGGTAGCTGCACCTATTAATCAAGATAAACATTAAGTAGAGAATTCCTAACTTATTCTGTAGGAATTCAAGCTGTTAGTATACAATTGCCCTGTGTTTTAAGATAGCAATTATTGAGACAAAACTGTTTACTAACATGTATCATCCTTCATGGCTACAAATACCATCTCGATGTCTTCTTCTAATTTGGTTTCATTGTCATTAGCTCTATTGTGAGCTAGGTAACAAGCTTTCTTTCCTTTTTCCTTGTTGTCTTAGGTATCTCTCTTGTCAGATTGTCAGTTTCTTCAGTAATCTTTGTTATCACCTTTAACAAACTTCTTTTCATATGGTCTGTCATTTCCTCTATCATATTTTCTTGGGTTTGGAAATCTTGCAACAAAGTGTCCAACCTCTGTACAATTGAAACATAGAAGTGGTAATTTACCTTTCTATCTTCCTTTGCCTTTCTGTAATCTTCTGGTCTTAAGTGCTTTAATTTCATCAAGTCCTTGATCCTCATTATCATTGTCACTATCATTTCTAATAGCATGTCTATGACTTGAGTTACTTGTCTTTAGAGAAGATTTAAATGCAGATTCTATAGATGCTAAGACACTATTATCAAAGTTGTTCATCTTAAATGAAATTAATCTAGCAATCAGACTATCTAGAGTAACTATATTGTTTGCAACTACTCTCATTTCTTGAATAACATAAATAGACATTAAGGTTCTTAATATTTTTCTTACCATTGTCTCCTCTTCAAGTACACCTCCAACTCCTTGGATAGCATTTACTACCTATTTGATTCTATAGCTATACTGAGTAATGTTTTCTCCTTCTTTCATCCTTAGGTCATCAAACCTCCCTCTTAGGCTTTCTTCCTTTGTTCTGAGTACATTGGCATCTCCTCCATTTACAAGCTTCAATTTATCCCACATTTTCTTTGCAGAGGTGTAGGTTTTGACATCTTCAAACTCTGCATCAAAGAGTGATGATGCAAGTTCTATCATCATGCAGTTATGCTCATGTTTGACTCTTAATTGCTCAAGGGTATGAGGTCCTATAGGCAACACATATTTAGTATCTAACTATTGAACAATATCATTTCCAATACCTGATAAGTGAATTCTTTTTCTGGTTTGTCATGATGCAAAGTTGTCTTTATTCAACTTGGTCACATCTTGTATGTTCATCTTGTGATCTTTTTCTTGAGATGTTAAACTCCCTTTCTAAACACACAAGCTCTGATACCAATTGTTAGTAATAACTGAGAGAGGGGGGGGGGGGTGAATCAGTGGTCTTAAAAATATTCCAATAATCAACCCTTAAAACTTAGTACCACAATATTAAGACTCTATTTATCTTCAGTACTATAAGATGAATGCCTCTAAATACTTATTTCAAATTACTACTACTCGAAATGCTTTGTAAAACCTTCTACTGTAGATTTACCAAATAGCAGTCTGTTAAGTTACCAAAAGACAGTAAATTATCTAGAGTATACCGACCAATCCAATTAAGTTAAGTGTAACAAAAAAACACTAAAGTAATGACTTATAAACACATTGACACATGGATTTTTAACGTTCAAACCCTGTTAAGAGAAAAACCACTTGGGACCGGTAACCCAAAATTTTCACTCTTCTAAAGTGAGCTCAATGAAGAGCCAACCCTATTAAAGGTTACAAACACATTGTTAGGTGTGACCTTGTTAGAGGATTTAAAAGTTTAGTCTGTCACTTGATATCAGGCATATCTATGCTACCATCTTTGATCAAACACTCACTTCACCTGTCAATTGGTATCTGGCATCTCATGTTATCTTCATGATCAAACTTTTTGATAATCCTTTGGATGTATCTCAATATAGAAAGGATCTTTCAATCTCGCTTGGTTAAGAGAATTTTTGAATCAATGGTTAAACTAAAATAGTATGATTTGTTCAAATATACAACTTATACTCATAGATTTTCAGATCTATTGTAATCTCATAAAACTATTTTGATCAATATAACTCTATTTATACATTTTCTCCACTTTGATTCTACTCGATGATGATATGCTTTGTTTCTTGGTGTCCATAGAAATCTTTAGCTCTTTCCTCAGCTTGTTGATCAGCACTGTATGAAGTTGTTCTTCATTATTTTCTCTTCAAAATCCTCTTTTCCTTTTCTCCCCACACCAATTGTAATGAATTGATTTATTTCTTTATAGACATGATATCACCATTGTTAGGTTCTTGATTTTCTTAAACTTGGTGTGATCAACAATTCTCTCAAATTAGATTTAAAGAAAAACTCTTGTTTTATCTCACAAATCTTCTTGCCAACTAGACAAAACAACTTTAAAACAATTACTTATCTCTGGCTTATCTTGTCGATGAAAACATTGATAACTACCAGTTAACTCTATATTTAGCTCTACTAGCTAGATATTTTGTCATTTCTGAACTCAAGTTAATTTGGGTGTTTAACTATTTTATAGCGTCGGTCAACACTTGAGTTCTCCTCGGGCTTCTGCGTTGATTTACACTATGTTTATGGCTGTTGAGTATGCTTGTGATTCTTCTTGTCGATAATGCTAGTCGGTGTTCTTGCTTAGGCATCACTGTGACTTGACTATCGGTAATCTCTATCTATCAGGTTTCACTAACTGTGGGTTTTTTTAGTCACATTGTGAATACTTGTCTTTTATGCATTTATAGAAAGAATAATCATTCTCTCTTTGATTCTCTAAAGTCTTTGACACTTTGATTATAACCGATTAGATTATATCAAGTCTACAATAATGACAATACAATCCATTAAATGATTTAATGTCTTGCATTATCCTTCTGCATTTCGATGATCAACTTAATATCTTCAAAAATTCAATAAGTTACATGTCATCATCAACTATGAAACATATAGAGAAAACCACTACATCAAACAAGGTCAACCATGGTCAACAAGGAAAGTCAAGACAAACTACTAACCAAGCATGAAACTCTGAAACACAACATAGAAAAGATTAACAAAGAATCATCCCGAGAAGGAGAAATAAATGAAATGCATAAAAAAATCACATAACCAAATGAATGCAAGTGACCATAAGGAACTATTTACAACAGTGCCCAATTGGGTGAGGTGGATCTGGGTTTCATTTTCACCCAGAAGTTGACTGACAAGAAAGGAACCCCAATGTTCGTAAATTAGAATAATGACAAAGGAATAATCTTGCAGGGTCCTTAGTACTATCTCCACAACAACAACCATCAAGGATTTGAGGGCACAATGAGACCTTTGAATCTAGGTCAAGTCGATTCCCAGTACCTACTAAAGCAATTATATTTTTCTATCAGTATACTTAGAGAAAAATATGATCTGCACTATCGGTTTAGTCTAAACTAACAAACAAGACACAACACTATCCAACACTAAGGTTACCCGACGAACACTATCAAAGTGTTACCCAATGACAAAAAGATAAGGATACCCGACAAAGTATCAACAGTGCTACCCGAAAAAGAGTAAAGAGAGGAACCCAACAGATACAGGGAACCCGATGAACACTTCAGACAAGGAATGCTCATAGACTGCAAGTTCAAACTGATAGCCAAGAACCGACAGTCAGATACATCCCACAAAAAGTGGATCTGACTTTCAACGTCAGATAAATCACTGAAGTTGTATTTATAACTTCTCGATTTGCTTTTTAATCCATTATGTGCAGAGGAAGAAATATAATCTTTATTGTTTTAATTACTTTTACTATTTTAAAACATGCAAACTAAAGATCAAGGTCAAGTTGTAAACCTTGGATGTGAGAGTTAACATTGAAAATAGTGAATTCCAAGATAGGTCAAAAAAATTGTATAAATAAGTGCTCGATCCATTAAGAACAGTTGTTGTTCAATGAAGAAAGTAGCCATAGAGAGCAACTAAAGACCAGACAGAGAATTCATGCTGAAGAACACAAACAAAATCAATTCAGTTTTCAAGAACAGAACAAAGGCTACCGACAAGTAGAGAAAAGGTATTCATAGATCACTTAAGGTGATATTTTAATTATAAAAGCTTTAATGGATCTGTAAATCAGCAATAGTAGATTGCGTACAGTTAGGTCAACATTTGTACTCATTCTAACAAGTGTAGTACACCAATGAAATCCTTTCAAGAAAGGTGGGCTTAATCATCCTATTGTAAATCTCATAACTGAGTGCACACTTAAATCAGTGTTGCTAAAGCTCTTAACAGAGTAGATCTTAACAGGTCTCCACCTCAATACTCCTAATAGGGTAGATCATCAAAAGTGATCAAATTGTAAGCCTTAACCAACTCCCATCCATTCTGCAGATAGTGAAGTTTTATGGGTGCCATCCCCACCATAATTTTTACATCCTAACAGGAGTTTTCTGTGATATCATATCTTGTGTTATGTGTTTGTTAATTTCATGAATGTTTCTATGGATGATTGTAAATATTGTTAACAAACAATGTCTACATAAGAAAGAATAAACAGTAATGGTTGGTAAATCAGAATTGAATGATCACTAATGATAAATTGGGCAAAGTGTTAAAAGTTTTAGAGGTACTGATTCACCCCTCCACTCTTAGTACTACTTCCCATTAAGTCCAACAATTGGTATCAGAGCTAAGTTTCTTCTTGAAAAGCTTAAAGGCTTAAGAGAAAAGATCCAACAATGGAGAAGTATAAACTTGATAAGAATATTGAGAACAAAAATATTGAGATACAGATGTTGTATGAACAGTATAAAGAAGCAAGAATCAAGATGAGAGAGCTGTTGGCTGAAAGAAAAGGTATGGCTACCAGGAACAATGAAGTAGACTATTAGGAAGAAGAGATTCCAAATTTTTTTAATCCTTTAGGATCCTGCTAAGTAATACAGTAGATACAATAGAAGAAAACATCAAAAATCTAAAGGAGATCAATCAACATCTGACAGAGCAAATAAAGATGTTGAAAATCGGTCAAGAGACCCAGATGGTGAGAATGATTGATGTGATGAGTTTTGCCAGACAAGATGAAATAGAAATAACACTTACTATTGATGATAGAAGGAAGATCACAGAGAAACTACAAGAAAAATAAATGGAAATTCAAAGAAATGTTGAGCATCACCATAATCTCACAAATCAGATTATCCTTATGAGTCAAGAAGAAAATAGAATAATTGTGGAACTCATTGAGAGTATACAGATTATCAGTGAACTGAGAGAAGAAAATGAAAAGCTGAAGCATGAGGTTAGAATTCAGCAACAACATAATGAGATTATCAGAAAAGCTGAAGAAAACAATAAAAGAATGGATGACTTTCTTGAAGGACAATGAAGAGTCATCAACAACATCGGTATAGGCTTTACAGAAAAAGGAGAAATATCAAGACCAAAGAATGTCTACGAAAATCCAAGACCAAGAAATCCAACATGCAAGAACTATGGAAAGAAAGGGCACACATCAAATGCATGTAGAGGTAAAATGAAAGGTACTCCTAAATCTACACCTACATCTTCATTCATAGGATTCTGTTGTAAATGTAACAAGAAAGGACATAAGGCTTATGAATGCAAGAGCAAGATTGAAAAGCCAAAGAAGGAAACCTACATGGACAAATACTGTCCTACATGCAAGATGAATGGGCACACATCTGAAGAATGCTAGAAAAACAAAAGACAAGCATGGAAGCCAAACAGTAAAAAAGTTCGTTATCAACCAAAGGGAATTGGTAATCAATATGTATGGGATTACAACACCTGGAAAAATTGTACACCATGTGGTAGATATGGTAACATTGCTGCAAACTACATGAGAGCATGGACCAAAAGGTCTAGAGGCTGGTCAAACCATGGAATGACATGCTTACACTGTCATAAAGTGGGTCATCTCAAGAAAGATTACAAAGACAGATTGATAGACACAAGCACACATCCTAATGGTAACACCATTGAAGATATCTAAAGGGCGAGAGGAAAAATGTGGATAAAAGATTCAAGCAATGATGAAGCAGGACCAAGCAATTGCTAGAGTAATAAAGTGATTCCACTTATTAATTAAATCATATTGATTTAATTATTAAGTCACTTATTATCTCTTTTTTACTTAAGCTAAACTTTAGGCATTTAATAATTAATTCTCTTATTAATTATTATTATGCAACCTAGATATTTCTCCTTTAGGGTTTCCCTTTTAGGGTTTTGCTATCCTTTTATAAGGATTCCCTCTTTGTAAATTATTCAATTCGATGGTTATTAATTAATTGAGAATGTTATTTCATTAAGAGTTTTTCTACATTGTTTGCACAATATGTTTCCTCTTCCATTGATCTGTGATTTTTGGCCTCCATAGCTTTTTTGCTTCTCTCTTTCTGTGACAGTTTTGCATGTAGGTGATTCTTGGGAACTATGGGTTGATATTTTTCATCAAATCCAATATGGTATCAGAGCTCCAGATCTTCATGCCCCTATTCTCTTCATGAGAGATTTGGCCTTGTTCTTTAATCTATGTTTTTGAGAGGTTTTTGTCTTAGATTTTAGTGGTTTTGGGGAGGATTTTTTTTTGAGCAGTTTGAAGAGAAACTGGCATCTGGGTTGTGTCCGAAATACCCCCAAAACCCCTATTTTTATATAAGGCACATCTTATTTGGACACAGTTGAAATCTGGGCCCTCTTTTTTGCTTGCATGACCTTGGCTCCTTTTTTTAGGCAAAAATCTGCCTCGGTTTCCATGCCATTGATGTTAGCAACCACAGGCCCCAAGATTTTTTAATATTTTTTTTTAAATAATAAAAAATCATTTTTTTGTGTTTTTTTTATATAAAAAAGGCATGTGTTTTTTAAGGTTTTTTCTTAAAAAAAAAAACATAATGTTTTTTTATTTTTATTTTTCATTAAAAAAAATAATTTTTTTTTTTTGCCATTTTGGTGGGAAATCAAGAGGCAGTAATTTTTTTGGAGGAATTGCCAATTTAGCATGGCTCCACCAATTTTGGCTGAGGTTTCATAAGGTTCACTTCTGTTTTGACCTCCCGGTGGTTTTTTGCTCATATCTGGAGCAAACGGAGGCCAATTTTTGACTTCCTTATATTGTCAAAAAGCTCTTTCTGGGGTGAACATCTTTCTAGAGGATAAATTTTCTAATTTTTCCATCTTGCAAGTTTTTTCGCCTGTCAAATTCAGGGTTCTATTTTACACTCCGGGAGCCATATATTCCTCATCTGGACTCCTTTTTTTGACTCCCGCATGGGGTCAAAAAGCTGCTTCTATTCTCTTTCTTATTCTATGGGTCTCACACCTAAATTTTTCTCCATGTATCTATGTATTTGGTTTTTTTCTTTATGGAATTCTTGTAGATATCTTGGATGTTTCAGTTCCTGGGATCGTTTCCTTCTCTGAACATTCTATACACCTTTTTCTGTAGCTTTCTTTTGTAAACACACTGAAATAAAGTGCCTACAGTTGCATATCTGAGATCTTGTACACCTTGTGCTTTTTTGTACTCACACTCAATTATAAAGTGCCATGGGGGGGTTATGATGTTTTGCCTTTTTTGCTCATCCACCTTTGTCAAGTGAGTGTCCCTTCCATGACATTAGCCTCATGATGTGTGTCTAGAAAGATCATTTCTTATACTTTGACACTGTCCTTTATCCTATGCTTGTACCTTCTTCTGCACTATTGGTGTTCCTGATTCTTCTTCTTGTAGTTGTTTTTTGGCATTACATTTCATTGATCCTATTAGACCTCTCCATGTTCATCATTATGGAGGGTATCACCTGTTGGTTCTAATGCTTCCTTGGTTCGATGGAGTGATCTATGTATTTAGTATTTGTTCCTATGTACTAGGTGGATGCAGTGGTTGGTACCTATGTATTTCGGTGAGATGGATCATTTACCATATGGACACTCTTCTTTCATTCATGTTTTGGAGGCATTCTTTTGTCTTCAATTGATCAGCTCTTCAGGATTTATTTAAAGTCTTCTCTACTTGATTATTTTCTATTACAGTGGAGTTTCCAGTAGTTATTTTTTGACAATGTTTGCAGCTTCATGCTTCAGAGGTGTTCTACATGTTCTTTCTCTGTTCCTATTTTCTGGGACTTTCTCTAGTTTGGAGGCTTCTTCAATCCTTCACTAGGCTTCATCTCTTTTTGGAGTAGGGTTTTTCCTATGTGGTTTTCTCTATTTCTCCTTTTTACAAAGATTTTTGTACCTGGGTACCTCATCAGGACTTGTTGCCGGGACCCATTTTCCTTCTTTCAGTAGTTGTTTCTATGTTTTAGCTTCTCCCTAAGTTTATCTTAAGGGGGGTGTTAGAGTAATAAAGTGGTTCCACTTATTAATTAAATCATATTGATTTAATTATTAAGTCACTTATTATCTCTCTTTTAATTAAGCTAAACTTTAGGCATTTAATAATTAATTCTCTTATTAATTATTATTATGCAACCTAGATATTTCCCCTTTAGGGTTTTGGTATCCTTTTATAAGGATTCCCTCTTTGTAAATTATTCAATTTGATGGTTATTAATTAATTTAGGATGTTATTGCATTAGAATTTTTTCTACATTGTTTGCACAATATGTTTCCTCTTCCATCGATCTATGATTTTTAGCCTCCATAGCTTTTTTGCTTCTCTCTTTCTATGACAGGTTTGCATGTAGGTGATTCTTGGGAGTTGTGGATTGATATTTTTTATCAACTCCAATAGAAATGCAAATGGTGACACCCCATCCAATGGATTTGATGACATCACCAACCCCACTTGAGCTGAACAAGTAAGTATGGAACTGCACTATACCAAGTTATATTTTGCATCAGTTCCATTATATGAAATGGTATATAGTAAAAATATGCATAAAACAAAGATGCATATTACTTTACTTGTTACCAATCTAAGAATACAACACCGTCGGTAAACACTTACTAAAAATCATCAGTGAACACAATAATGAGTTGTTAACACTTACCAAAAATTATCGGTCAACTAGTAAAAGTGGTAAACCGCCAATGTATCCCGACGACCGTCAGTAAGAAAGCAAAATTTAGAAGTCATCATGAAAGCACACCGATATTTTTTGGTAAAATCAAAGTGGTTGACAACTACCATAAGTATCATGTCTACACCGATGATGACTTGAAATATCCTCCCAACGAAACCCATCTTCACGTCCCGATGAGTTGGTGTGCATTTATTGCAAAGACTTAGGTCAAAAAGTCTATAAATAGTCGACGAGATAACTTCATTTTTCACCCACAATTTGAAGAGAAAGTAGAGCGACATCAAAGTGATTAAAGAGAAAAAATCAGAAGCATCTACAGATTGATTCAGCATGCATGGAATAGATTCTTCATTACATTCATGAATTGAAGTAAGTAATAAGGGACCCAAAAGATCTCTGTCATTGTTTTTGTTGAGAAAGCCCCAATTTCAAAGAAAACCCTAAGTTCTTGAAAAACAATGACAACCACTTCAAGAACTACTAAGTTAAAGAATGAAAAGAAGAATGTGGTGAAACTAATCAAGAATAGCACATGTGTAGAACCTAAATACAAAATCTGTCCAAAGATTGCATCAAAACCTGATGAAGCTGGTGCATTTTCAAAAATCTCACCTAGGGTTTTGGTCATAGAAGACGTTAGGTCTTACATTCACTGCAAGATTGCAGAGATAGGTGATTTGGAAATGGATGAAGCTTATAAGAAGCTATATGATGCTGACAGAAAACTAAAAGAAGAACACAAACACTTGGAGTTCAAAGGGTTAACTAATGCCCTATATTTCCCAAGGGTATTCAAGACACACTGGATTATGATAGTCTTGAGCAGGATGCATGATAGAAAACTTTGGCTAGAACAACCCAAGAAAATAACAAGGGATGTTCTTCATGTTGTCACTGGTTATTTGATAACTAGAAAACCTAGGGCACACAAACATCCATCCATGAAAGAAGTTACAAAACTTACTAATGTAGAAGGAGACAACAAAGGTCTCAAGGTTAACACAATCACCGACGATGAGTTGAAATTTGGTGCATGTGTTATTGGTTACAAAATCTTCTAGGCTAGCAGAATGAACAACATTTCTGCAACAATAGTAAGCACAGCTTACAAGATTGTAACTAAAGGAATTCAAATGGATCTATGTGAGATCCTACTGAAAAAACTTGATGAGAATATGATCAAGATCATATCTGCAAAGAGAAACACATGTAAGTTTGGTTCACTTATTATGTGTACATTTTTCTATTTTCAAGAATATTTTCCTTCAGTAGAAAAGTTGTATGGGACTCTACCAAACCCGTAACCCTAAAAATTAGTGAACTGATTAAGTCACTACGAGACTTTTGAGTGTGTAATGTCTACATACTTCCTTGAGTTCAAGGAAAAGATGATGGAAATAATTAGGATTCCTGAGCAACTAGTTGAGAAACATAGGGATGAAATGTGTTTCATGGCAGATACAGACTTCACACACATCAAACCAGTTGTACCAAGAACTGCTTGGTTATCATCATTAGACTATGAGATCAATATTGATCTAGCTACTAGTGCAATTGAGGCACTACTCAATGAGCCCATTGATAAGAAACAACCAAGGTTTGGTACATATGAAGAGGCCAAATCTAAGATAAAACATGGTCTACAAGTCAAAAATACTATAAACAAGAAAGATAAAATGATAAAGAATCTCAAGAGGATACTATCAGTCAAAGAGGAGGAAGAACAAGATAAGCAAGAGGAAATCGATAAACAGAGTACCATCAGTAAAATACTAAAGGAAAAGGAATCAAATACAGAGGCTACTAAATCTGATACACCTCCATCTCCACCTCCTGCTAAGAAACAAAGGACATGAAGTCAGACTGCTGCAATGGATACAACACCACTTAAGAAAGGTCAAGGTAAGGACCTATATAAGGAAGCAACCAACAAAAAGATCATGACAGCAACCTGTCAAATCCACACCACCAAAGGAAAGAAAAATATTTTTCAGGACACAGGTTGACTTGGATGACACCAAAGATGATGAACCTGATGTAGTTAAAAATAAATTTAGAAACCAAATGGTAGATGAAGCTTCCAAAGCAATTGCTACCCATGGTTCAGTGACTGATAAAAAGATTAGAAAGTGGGATATATTGAATCTAGAGGATCAGAATAAGATACAGGATGCAGTCATCAAATCAATGATTAAAAACAAGTATGCCCCTACTAAATTTGTAAGTCAAATACCTGAGGAGCTAGGAAAAAATATATACCAACAATGGTCATATGCCTTACAAACGGAAAGAGAAGCAAGAGAAAGAATTCTTGTAAGATTGATGCCTCCTGAATCCAAGTTTGAAGAAATACAAGAAGTACTAAAGAAACACTCAAGGGCTTACAAAGTAATAGAGAGAAAGTTTATAGAACTGGATTTGATAACCGAGACCAAATGGAGACATCTCCTAGATATACCAGCAGAATCAACAAGTGTTGAGAAGCAATTAATTCTCACAAACACACCTCACAGAGTGGAGGAGTTAGATAATGCAAGTCCTCAACATATTACTCTGGACAATCAGGAGAGTGATGATGAGCCTAGTAACTTGAATACAGGAATGGATGACATTGTCCAAGATATCACTCACTGTGACTCTGACAATGATCCCAAGAAGAAATATGATGTGATATACATCACACTCAAGGATCAACAAAGTCATCAAGCACTAAAAATATCAAATGATAAGATAATTGATATTATAGATGAAGAAGTGCAAGACACTTCAATCATGCACTCAAAAGTGCAAGACCCTACAGAATCCATACAAAAAAATGAGATGTCACTACTGACAAGGACATTACCGATGAGCAGGAAATCAATACTGACATAGCCCAAGTTACAACACAAAGTAACATGTCTATCCTAATAAAGGCAATAAACATTCTAGAGGGAAAGGAAGAATCAAATGAAAAGGAAACAAGCACACCCACAAACAAGGGTGAAGGAGATGGAAAAGAAACTACATATACACCTACAGAGTAAGCTGCGACCGATGATAAGAAGGATACTGATCAGAACAAGGAAGGAAATCAAACAAAAATAGATGAAAAGCATTTAGAACATGGTGAAGAAGGAAAGAAGGATGAAACAACAAATAAATCAGAAGAACATTTTGTAGAAACACCCAAGGTGCACAAAGAGACGTCTTCATATAAACAAAAGGTGCGAACTGAGAAGAAAACACAAGATGCTTCATCAACAAAAAATTCACCAAGCAACTTAGAGCACAAAAATGAACTAGCTATAGTGGTTCGTACACCTACATCCCCTAAGATCTCAAAGAAGAAGAAAGGAAAGAA
Source organism: Thuja plicata (assembly GCA_018584345.1). Taxonomy (NCBI): domain Eukaryota; kingdom Viridiplantae; phylum Streptophyta; class Pinopsida; order Cupressales; family Cupressaceae; genus Thuja; species Thuja plicata. Next base: position 2,320,235 of record MU224789.1, on the reverse strand, counting down.
CAAAAATCCAATAACTTTGGATGAGATAATTGAGATACTAGTTTGTGATCCAAGAACATTAGATCCTACAGCATTAACAAAATATGCAAAGCTCTGTGAGAGGAAGGCCACTCAAGACAAGATGAAACAAGTGGAAAAAGAGGCCAAGGTACTTGAAGTAGCTAGAGGTATACTTCAAAAAATTGTACCAAACACATACATTGATCATAAAGTTTCAACTATTGATCAACTGATAACACTCACGGATGCAATAACATCTCAGAATACCAATACTAAGAAAAATATGGAAGAGAGACTTGAGCAAAAGTATGAATTCAAGCTCGCAGAGAAGATAAGATAGGAAGTGGCACTCAAAAAGGTCAAGCTATCTGAATTGGTAAGTGCAATTGAACCACTTTTATCAGAAGTTGTTATCTTAATTAAGAAATTGTGCACCTTAGATCAGCTCACTGAGGAGTATATAGACAAGATAGAAAAAATAGATACTGATCTTCAGTCTAGTGGACAAAGTCTAGCCAACACAGCAAAAGCACTTCAATTATACAAACATCAAATAATATAGGCTAGGAAGCAAAGAGAGGACATTCAATTTGCAAAGATGAAATATAGAGATGATGTCAATGAGCTACAAGTTAAGCTCTTACCAACACTTACACTGCTACAACAAAATATGACATAGACAAATACACTTATTGCCACCCCTGAAATGTTTGTCCTAGATAGCATCTTTGATATGCATGCAAGACTCAAGCTACAACATATGGCACTCGAACAATTGAAAGAAAAATGGGTGAAACTACTAGAATATATCAAACTTACCCATACTAATGTTTCTGACACATTGTAAGTTACACATTTTTGTCACAATTTGTTGACATTTTGTAAGTTGTACATTTTTGTCCTCAGTATAAAAGAAAGGGGGAATTTGATATGTACATCACCTCAATTTAAAGGAGGAAATAATGTATAGTGGAAGAATAATAAAAAGGGAAAACAATGTACATACAACAATCAAATAGTATACATGTACATATATATACACTATATCGATGCAAATAGAAAGGGGGAGTCATATTATGACAAGGAAATAAACATGGTGTAATAATTTCAGTATTATGCACATATCAGTTTTTTTTTACTAATGTCAAAGGGGGAGATTGAAGGCATTATGTTTTTCCATTAGTATACTTCAAGAAAAACATGATCTGCACCATCAGTTTAGTCTGAACCTAGAGATAGGGCACAAGACTATCTAACACTAAGGTTACCCGACGAACACTGCCAAAGTGTTATCCAATGACAAAAAGATAAGGATACCCAATGAAGTATCAATAGTGCTACCTGACAAAAAAAAAGAGAGGAACCTGATAGATACAGGGAACCCAATGAACAGTTCAAACTGACAGCCAAGAACTAACAGTCAGTTACATCCAGCAAAAAGTGGATCTGACTTTCGACGTGTGATAAATCACTGAAGTTGTATTTATAACTTCTTGATTTTCTTTTTAATCCATTATGTGCGGAGGAAGAAATGTAATCTGTATTGTTTTAATTAGTTTTACTATTTTAAAACATGCAAACTAAAGATCAAGGTCAAGTTGTAAACTTTGGATGTGAGAGTTAACATTGAAAATCATGAATTCCAAGATAGGTCAAAAAACTTGTATAAATAGGTGCTCAATCCATTAAGAACAATTTTTTCTCAATGAAGAAAGTATCCACAGAGAGAAACTAAAGACCAGGCAGAGAATTCATACTAAAGAACACAAACAGAATCAATTCATTTTTTAAGAACAAAACAGAGGCTACCGACAAGCGGAGAAAAGGTATTCATCAATCAATTAAGGTGATATTGTAATTATAAAAGCTTTAATAGATCTGTAAACCAGCAATAGTAGATTGCATAAAGTCAGCTCAACATTTCTACTCATTCTAACAAGTCTAGTATGTCAATGAAATCCTTTTAAGAAAGGTGGGCTTAACCGTCCTATTGTAAATTTCATAACTGAGTGCACACTTAAATCAGTGTTGGTAAAGCTCTTAACAGAGTAGATCTTAACAGGTCTCCACCTCAATACTCCTAATAGGGTAGATCATCAGAAGTGATCAAATTGTAAACCTTAACCAGCTCCCTTCCATTTTGCAGATAGTAAAGTTTTGTGGGTGCCATCCCCACCGTGATTTTTATTTCCTAACAAGAGTTTTCTACGATATCATGTCTTGTGTTATGTGTTTGTTAATTTCATGAATGTTTCTATGGATGATTGTAAAGATTGTTAACAAACAATGTCTACATAAGAAAGAATAAACAGTAATGGTTGGTAAATTAGAATTGAATGATCACTAATGATAAATTGGGTAAAGTGTTAAAAGTTTTAGAGGTACCGATTCACCCCTCCCCTCTCAGTACTACTTCCCATTAATTCCAACACCTACAAGCCTGCATGACAGAGAAGAAATACATGTGCATGGATATAAATATAAAATAATACTTTGTAGATAACTGACCGGGATCGATACATCATGTGGACCTCAGCTATGTGAGTAACTAGGACTTCATTCCAAATCATGAAAACATGTCATATATACACACATACACACATATATAGACATATATATATACATATATACATACATATATACATATATACATACATATATATATACATAAATATATATATATACATATATATATATGTGTGTGTGTGTGTGTGTGTGTGTATATATACATATATACACACACACACACACAGATATATATATATATCGACACCTAAAATTTACCAGGTGTATCTCAAATATTCCAAATTATAAATCTCAGCCAAATGCTTCAAAATATCATCAAATGGACATTAAATCAAGGAAAATCAAATGGACAAAATTCAAATCAATTTA
>MU224789.1:2294175-2305426 GCA_018584345.1 Thuja plicata | reverse complement strand
GGGTAGACAAAGGGTTGATAATGTTTCATCAAAATCTTATGGGTTTCACAGTCATTCACAAAATGAGATTATCCTTTGCATTCATAATCATTAATCATTACTCATTATACATTCAGAAAAGAAAAAAGATTCATTATTCATTAAACATTATCCATCTCATCATTTAGAACTACATATCATAAAGTAAATTGCATACATTAAAAAATACAAAAAGATAGATGCATTTCATTTATCATAAGCACTAAGTATTGTCTTCATTGCATTGCATAAACCATACATTGTAAAACAAAAAAACATATCAAATTAAATTGCATCATTTGCATCCATTTATCTATGTCCTACTCTAAGACATTTTGCATCCATTGCACAATAGGAATAATTGCATCATAGAAACATATAGATATGCATAAAAGGAAATCTCATAAACATCATCAAAGGAGAAATCAAAGATCATCATCAGATAAAAGTCCATCAAATGTCTAGAGCATAATCTGTACATCAAAGGTACATCAACGGTCCATCAATAACAATGATACATCAATAGTCCATCAATTTCTAGATCTACAAATACACATGATACACAATCCTGGGTCCATATTTGTCTCATGACCTAGTAGGGGCACCTAATCCATCCAAACCTGTTCCTGACCCACCTGCGCCATCAGAACCTCTATCATCTGCTCTATCTTGCATAACAAGAGGTGCCTAACTAGTGCTTGCACTGGTCGGTAGCTGAGCTAGAGTGGCCAAAAATTGTTGTAGCATAGTAGTGACCTGATCTAATCTGGTTGTCACTGTCATCATACCAGCATGTAACCCATGCACATCATGCACTATCCAATCTATAACTAGAGCCTATGCTATGGGAGGACCCTATGCTACAGGAGGACCCTGTGGTGCCTGCGGAACTAAAGGAACCTGTGGAATAGCCTGTGCAGCGCTGACCTGTAAATCAACCTGTGGTATCTTCCCAGGAACCTGTCTAGCATCTTGAACCCGTCTATGCCTCTGCTTAGCCCCATTGGAATCTACTCTCAAAGGAGCCTGACCCTGAGGTCCCTGTACAACTGCTACTCTCTGTCTAGGCTATCTAAAGCCACCACCTTGGCCTCTCACATGGCCACCTCTCATTTGTGGGCCTACTCTCTGAACATGTGGTGCTCTAGGAGGTCTCTGCACTTTATGCTAGCGTGGTCTACTACCATCGTCACCATAATCTCCATCTCCATCATCCTCAGATAGCTCATCAACATCTGGGATAGGCTCTACTGGATCTATGAACCTCATAAATCGATGTCATAGGAACCACTCTCTATACTCTACTAACATCCCTGCATCAGCAACCTATGGTAGTACATCCCAAAATCTGTATCTGAGCTAATCTATCTATAAGAAAGCTGACTGGCAATCAACCTACGCTCCCCACATCAATCTCTCTGCCTGAACCCTGGCATACAAAGCCATACCCTGGGCCATATCTTGCATCCGGCCAAACTGGCGTAATACTCTGCCAAAGAAAAATCTCTCAATCACCAATGGAGACTGACCTATCATCTAGTGTGGAGAAAAAATATAAGGTAACTCATCATCATCCTCTCTCCACCTCTTGCACTGCAAGTATGGTCACCACACCACCTGATCAATATCATTGATCACATGTCTCCAATAATCCACCTTGCCCAGACGATGCTGGACAATCATGCCATCATATAAAAATACATATGGGTAACCCCAAGCCTAGATCCATGCTGACACTGGCCTCGTGATAGGGATATGCTCCCATGTCCATAACTGTAACAAAATTGCACCTACAGAAATTGATGCACTACGCCGATATGCAATCTCATGCAGATCATGATATAACTGTGCTAGTACACAGGAACCCCAATCCATCCTCCGTGGATGCGCAATCAAGTCCTCTATAATTTGGCCCCATCCAACTGCAAAACCACATCCTCGCCTCTCTGGCAATAGAAATCTTCCTATCATAGCTCATAATAATGCTAGTAGGGTAGGGAATTAAGAAAAATGCACCCAAGTGATACAATCATCTGCTATGGTGTTATCTTCAAACACCCATCTACATATGCTGATATCATAAACTATATCATAATATACCCGCTCTCCGTGAGTCGGGATCCTCAAAAGTCTATATACATCCTCTGGAATAATCGTCATCTCGCTGAGAGGTAGGTGAAAGGTGTTATGGTCAGAGTGCTAACACTCTGCCATAGCTATCAGTAAACCTCAGTTCAGCTTAAATTGAGGGAGATCTAATAGAAAACTAAGACCGCAAGTCTCAATGGTATGCCACTTCGGTGGTGTCAGCTTTTCTACTAGATCGAAGATCCACATCGCAACTCCTCGCACCCACAACTTGCAATAATGTTTCTACATTTTGAAACAACGTGCATCATGTTATTTTTTCTCTTGATGAACCATTCTAAGTCAATCACAACAAATTAAATCTATATTTTCTCTAAACTTGAGCATATCAACTTATTGCTCCTAACCTCTAAATCGTGAGACACAAGGACAATTTGTAATCATTTTTAATCACCTGATTGACCTATCAAACATTCATCATTATGACTTTTCTATCATCCTAAACACTACGTGACATTCTGGATGAATGTTTTCTAGCTTGGAACCTACTTAGGTCATCTGGACGATCAATCAAACTGAGTTCAAATTTTCATATTTCTGATAGGCGGCACTTAACTCAGTGTACGCGGCTTTTAAAGCTAGGTGGCTTTTAAATATTTGAAAGTGGCTTTTTCACTTATCAACCCTAATTCACTTATTCTGCTCATTGGGGAATTTATTCAACATCTATTCACATCATCATTTATCTAAAATGTTATCATCTTTGATCTATCTTATTCACTTTCTTCATCACAAATCTTTTACCTACGATCAAGATGATTCCATTTTCGAGGGGGCATCATCACATCATCAAACAAGGATTCTGCATCAGTTTCATATCCAATCTGCGGCATTAAAATTTCAAACTTAATCAGCTGGGTTCCATATCAAGTTCCATATCATATTTTCATATCAAAATTTCATATCAGGGTTTCATAACGGAGTTTCATATCAGAGATATCATATCAGGGTTTCATATCAAGTTTTCATATCAGCTCATCAGTATCAGCTCAATGATCAGGACAATCAAGCTTTCTTTGAACCAATGCGCTTCACACATCAATTCAAAGAGGGGCATTTGTAGACACCTAAAGTTTACCAAGTGTATCTCAAATATTCCAAATTATTTAAATCTTAGCCAAATGCTTCAAAATATCATCAAATGGACATTAAATAAAGGCAAATCAAACGGACAAAATTCAAATCAATTTAAAAGATCAATTAAATCATGAAATCAATTAATTAAATTCAAGCCTAAAGGGATTAATAAAATTATGCAATTGTTTTTTCAATTGTATAAATCAAATCAAAAGGGATCAAATCCAACCCAATCACCCTTCCATGGATAATTTAATTAAAAGATGGAATTATTTAAATTCCTAATATCTTTGAAATCAACAAACTTTCCCTCCATTTGAAAATGCCTCAAATCTTTTGACTTAACCAAGCTTTGATCATGATCAACTCACTCTACCCCCTACCCTTGGAAAATGCTATAAATACAAGCAATTTCCTTTGTATTTGGATCCAAGATTTCAAGAGCCAAAGCATCCTTATTATAGGCATATTGATAGAAATATTGAGAGCATATTGAGGAGCATTAGACAGATTTGAGAGAGTTTTTAGCATTTTCATTATCATTTAGTATCATGTTTAGGAGCATTTGCTAATTTTCTTTCATGATCTTGGAGCATTCTTAAGCATTTTAAGCATTCTAGCTAGATTTGAGCATTAAAATCCATATATATCTCATTCTAGGATTGTCCTTGAGATAGATTAAGCCTGAGAGCTCTCTTAACAAAGCTTGGATAGAGAACCATGAGATGATATAGTTTTTTTAGTTTCAATTCTTTAGATTAACTTTTTTATCTTTCCATAGAATTGTTGCTTGCATTCTTAATTTCATGAAGGTGTATTTTCTTACACACACACACACACACACACACACACACACACACATATATATATATGTATGTATGTATGTATATATGTATGTCTTTGTGTGTGTGTGTGTGTGTGTGTGTGTGTGTGTGTGTGTGTGTATTTGTATATATATGTATATATATACACCCAAAGCTTGTAGCATCATCATAATGAAGGTTAGAATCTTGAGCATAGGGTTAGCCTCTAATCGACACTAATAATAAATCAACATAATCATGAGAAATATCCCAAATCGTCAAGTGAGATACAAGATTCTTCAAAAGTAACCTTAATATCTAAGAAAGTATAAATAATAACTTATATGTACATCAAGTACATATCATCTAGCATCCTAACTATATTCATAAATGTCTTGAAGGTCCTCAATACATAGACAAAGATAAATACATACAAAAATGATATCTTTAGGTAGTATGTCTGATATTAAAATCCGCGGGTACTAGAATATGAAAACATTATAAACAAACTATAGGAATATATCAAACAAGTATCATGAACAACTTAAGCTATAATAAAACATCAAAAGATCTTACTTCATTCAAAAACATAAAACTTATACTAGGGTTAGAGGGGCATTACACCGCCGGCTAAATCTTCTCCTCTCCCTAAATCCAATACTTCTAATTACCCTAATTTGGAACCCTTTGTGAACAAAACCCTTCTTATGACTAAACAAACTAATCATGTCCCTATTATGGCTAATAATCCCCTGTCCATCCTCGAATCTCAGTCTCTGGCCTTAAATTTGGCTAATACTATGTCTATTGAGAATATGTCTGAAGCTGACGGTTTCCAACCCTTGCAAAAAAATACAATAAGCGTAAAAGATAGTCTAATAAGAAGGATAACACCTCCATTGTGTGCTCCAAGTCTTCAAACCCTTTTTTAACCTCTAGCATGGACAACCCCAACCTGATACACTGTCAAGCTTCCCAAGGTAACACTGCCCTACCATTATTGATTAACAAGGATCCCTTTGATAGAATCAATGAATGGGATCCTCCTCATAGCCTCCCTCTTAAAATATATATAGAGCTTAGCGATGAATGTGAGCTTGAACTCATTATTTCCAACAAGCATTACTATGATTCTATTATTTACCATTCTAAACTTTCCATGGATGTGGATATCATGTCCCTAGTACTTTATGATGATGATCTGATGCTGAACTCAAAAATGACTTCGCCACTTCTAAAAGAAGAGGGAGACTAGTAGGATCCAAGAATAAGAAATCCACTAGTAAAAACATGGATATATGTCCTCTGTGGCTTTGGCCTCAAATAGTGGGTCCACAGACTATTGTTTTCCTCCACCAAACATTTCCTCATGAATTGCATCTCATGGAACATTAGGGGGCTTGAGTCCCCTGATAGAAAATTTGTTGTCAAGCTTATTTAGATAGCTTTAAGCACATTGATTTCCTGATGTTAAAAGATCTTAAAGCCATTGGGTTCATTATTGATTCCAACCTTAACTATTTATGGAAAGATGCTATAAAAGTTTGTACTAATCACCCTAGAGGCAGGGGTGGAGTTTCTATTTTGATTAACCCAAAATGGGAAAACTATATCTCTGGTAGTGGGATGTCCCCTTGCAACAGAGCCTTGTGGATTAATATTAATTTCAATAATAATATCTTTGGTATATATTCTATCTATGCCTCAAATAATTTTAAGGAAAGAGTGGGCCTCTAGACCTTACTGGCCTCTCTCCCTAACATCCCATGGTTTGTTGGAGGGGATTTTAATATGGTTGAATCCCAGGAGGAAAAATTTGGTGGTCTTCCCTTTGCACACAGAGACTTGGAAAAGATTCACTAGAATAGAATGAAGAATGCTAAACATCTCTTTTACCCCTTGACTGGAAATAAAGAAATCAATCCTAGTTTATGGCATACCTAGTGTAATTTCCAACAAGGTCTTTCTAGGATCTACTCTAGATTAGATTGATTCTATGCTAATAAGAACTTCTCTATTTTGCCTGATAATCAGGGTAAATATGTCCTCATCACCCCCACTTCCCTCTCTTATCACCATCCCATCTTGATTTGTGTCAGATTTAATAATTCCTCTGTACATAGAAAAATTTCCAATCCTAAGTTCATCCTCAATACTATTCTTCTAAAGGAAAAATAAGTTCTTGTTGCCATTCATATTATTAAGCTCATTAACAAAAATAACTTTCTTACCAGCTCACACTCTGATAGGTGGAATATGAACATTCTCGCTTGGAAGAATTTGCTTAAGACCATTGGCCAAAAAAGGGAAAAAGGCTATAGATTCACTGAAAAAATCTTTCCTCTGACCTTCAGGAGTCTGAAACTAGCATCCAAGCCAATCTTTCAGATTATAATCTCATCTCTTGGGTTGTTAATGCTAAGGAAGCCCTTAGACAACACCAACATGTCAAAATTAGAGGAGCTAAAATTAGATCCCATGCTCATTGGCTTCAATTTGGAGATTGTGGGTCTAAGGTTTTCTTCAACCTCATCAAATAGAAACATTCCAATGAAACTATAGACAAAATTATAGTTGATAATAAAGAAATGACTGATCTTGGTAACATCAAACAAGCCTTTGCTAAGTTTTTCAAAAATTTCTTCACCTTTGAGGATTCGAACAAGGATAATTCCCTCTAGAACTATTGCAGATCTCTTATCCCTATTAGGATTTCTACTATGGATGCTGACCTTATGAGTAAAGAGATCTCCTTGGAGGAAATTGAAAAATCTATAAACTCCCTTAATGATTACAATTCCCCTGGACCTGATGGCTTCCCTTTGGAATTTTACAAGGCCAATAGTAGTTAGATATGCAAATAACTCCAAGATATCTACTCGGAAGCTTTATCTAGAGGTTCACTAGGTCGCTCCATCAAAAATGGAATCATTAAGTTTATTCCTAAAGATGGGGATAAGGCTCTTATTAAAAATTGGAGACTTATCACTCTTCTAAATGTTTCCCATAAAAATTTTGCCAAGATCTTGGCTCTTAGAATTGTGAATATCCTTCCCAAATTATTTTGTTCTACTCAAACTGGATTCATTAAAGGAAGATATATTCTTGAGAACCTGATCACCATCTGGAAAGCTATAAATTAGGGTGAAAAATCTCAGCAAAATTCTGCCATGTCTCTTCTGGATTTTCAAAAGGGCCTATGACAAAGTGGAATGGAGTTTTATCTCCATGATGCTTGAGGCTTTTGGATTTCCTAGTGCTTTCTGCAACTCGGTCAAAATGTTGCTTACTGATGCCTCTACGTGGATAGATGTCAATGGGTCCCTCTCTAACTCCTTTCTCCTTGGTAGATCCACTAGGAAAGGCTTCACCTTTGCCACTTCCCTCTTTTTGATCACTTCTAAGGCCCTTTTCTACATTCTTAGAGACAACTCAATCTCCCCCATTGTCAGGGGTATATCTCTCCCTAATGAAGATGAACTTATAAACTGTCAGTTTGCTGATGATATTACTAATTTATTTGAAGCCACTGATGTCAATGTTGAAGTCCTGCAAAATAAACTCAGTTTATTCTTCTCTATGTCTCGTGCTTGATTATCCCATAATAAATTGCTATGTCTTGGGTAGGATGAACAACTACCTGCTTGGTTTAAAAATTATGATTATCAATGGGGAGGTCCGCATAAAATTGTCAGATATCTTGGCATACCATTCTCTATTGATCCATCCTTATAAAATATGTGGTTATGGATTAAGGATAAGATCAAGAAAAAATTGAATAAGTGGCACGTCAAGACTTTATCATTGCCTAGCAGAATACAAGTTTGTCAAAAAAAAAATTCTTCCTACAATATGTACTATTCCTCTTCTTGGATGTTCAATAATTACCAAATCTTGGAAATCCAAAAGGTTGTCAGGTAAAAGCATAATAATCTGTCACCTTTTAGGCTAACTTATCAGTACAACTAAATTTTAGTATTTCTAACTAAAAATTAATTTTGGTCAAAAATATAGTCTAGCTAGATTCATTATAGGTAAGTTAGATAAGTTCTTTAACTTTTCCAATTGGAAATGTCTATTAAATGCATATTTTATACCACTTTGAGTCCAATTACCATAGAAATAATATTATTTCAGAAAAAGTGATGTTTCAATAACTCCTAGTCTTTTTAATGATATTTTTAAAAAAATACAAAAATACCCTTTTGTAGAGATCAGAGTCAAGAATATCCTCATATAGATTTTATAGAATTTTAATTAGACATAGTCTATTTTAATTAAAAAATATTGAAAGTAGGTATTTTAACAGTCAAGCAGTCATTGATTAGGAAAATATAAAAAAATGATAAATCAATTAAGAAAAATTTTAAAATCATAGAAAACACTATACAAGAGAGTCCCCTTCAATAATATGTAATTTATTTGGTTTTTTGTGTAGTTTTGATAGGGGAAAACTGGTGGGAGACAAAAACTGTTGATTTTAGGAAAGTTCAAATTTGAAAACTTATAACGGGAAAAATATGCATCAAAAACACTCATTTCTATTTTTATGCACTAGCTATACATTTCATCTAAAACATATTCTGAAATTGGAGGAAAAAACAATGTTTTACTTATAATGATTTGGCAGGAAGTAAACTCTTTGATTTAAAATATTTTTCAGGAAACAAAAATAGACCTAAAAAATTCAAAAAACATATTAATTTTGGTTCAATTTAAAAAAAAAATTATAGGCATATAATTCATCCTATTCCACACTTTTCTTTAGTTTACATCATCTTCAATTTCTCAACAGAAATGTGACTTTTATGCCCTTGAAGTTTTACAGTTTTGGTGTTGTTAACCTTTTGCTTTGTAAAAGGGTGACAAATTATTGTGCTTTTACCCCGTCAGGAATTTTCTTTGGTCTGATGGCAAGGGTAATAAAAAACTTCATGTTGTTAAATGGGATTGGTGCCATAATAATAATCTCCTTGGGGGCTTGGGATTGAAGGACCTTAAAATTCAATGGCTTGCCCTGGCCGCCAAATGGATCTTTCACTCTATGGCTAGGAATGATGCTTGGAAGATCCTTGTTAAGAGTAATATTGAAAAGGGATTCCCAAAAAATGCTGAGTCTCAGAAGAATCTGCCCTTTAGTGATTTGATTATTAGCAACTTTCCTATAGTTTTTCAAGGATTTGTTGTCTTTAGATCCATTTGGAAATCCTAGAATCATGTTTGGAATTTTATTACTAACAAGGCCTTCCATGATGATAATTAGCTATATGGTGAAAGGTCCATTTGGTGGAACCTGCACTTATCTCACAAACCACTTGCCCTTTCCCAAGGTTTCTCTACCACATCTTGGTGTAACAAGGGAATTACTCAATTTCCTGACCTCTTTGAGAATGATAGGATCATCAGTTGGGATGATCTTAGTAACAAATTTGCTATCCCGGCCTTGCAGAAGAAAACTTATAATATGATCAAATTAAAGCGTCCAAGGATTTACCTACTACTTGTCATGTGGACTCACATAGATTTTTGAACTGTAAATGGTCAAATGAGACCATTATGTCCAAAATCAAAGCTACAAACATATACAACGTGATTGGGTATAATGATGCCATCATTAACCATGTCAATTATGTTTGGTACTCTAACCTTGATATCTACTCTTGGAAGAAATTCTTTGGTAAATTGTGGAAAGGCTCAATTGAACCTAAGATCAAATGATTTAAATGGTTGTAGATTCTTGACAGACTCCCGATTAAAAAAGACACCTCTGTGGTTGAATATTGTAACTTATGTAGACTTCCTCACACTGGAAGACACATTTTCTTTTACTGTGTTTTTTCTAAGGAAATATGGCTTATGTTTTGTATTACCTATCCTAAGAATTTTAATATTTTTGAAATTACTACAGGGCATATTGATGGGCTAAAAAAATATACTAATCTATTTTGGAATATTCTTTCTTCTAATATTTTATGGCAAATTTGGAAATGTAGAAATGATGAAAGGTATCAAAACAATCCCAAAGTTCTTACTGAGTCTTTTTTAAAACTCACATATTTTAAAAAATTCTTGCAGGTTCACATCACTATGTTGATTGAAAAGGAAAAGCTTAAAAGATTCCTTAAGATGGGGTATTCCATGTTCTTCCTCTTTGAAATAAAGGATGGCTATGAATGGATGAGGCATATGGAAAACCTTCAAATGTTCGAGAAGACTTTAAATTTTCTTAAATTGGAGGTTTAAAAGAAGAAAAATATCGTGGGTGACAAAATCCACATGCTTGCGTAGATCCAGAAAAAGAAAAACATTGTGTGGATGGAGGGCTCTATAGGATGGACCGCATGGGTGGATACTTATGAAGACATTTTGAACTAGTAGTTCTCATTCCTTTTTAGTTTCCCACTTTGTATTGGGATGTTGGCTACTCTGTTACTGTCATACTCTCGGTGTGAGGCTCAGCCTCTAATTTTGTACAGTTTGTTGTAGCTATCTTTTTCTGTGATCTCCTTATATTTAATATTAAAAATATTATTATATATAACTATTATATATTCTAAAATATTTACTATACTATATTTTTAATATTTATATGCTATCAATAATTATAACAATTTAAAATATATTATATATTATTCTATAATATATATAATATAAAAGTTTTATATCATATATGTAATATTATGTAATTTTAATATTATATAGAAATTTTCTATCTATGTAATTTAATATATATAATATAAAAGTACAATCACAGTTAAGGAATATTATTTTATATATTGTAAGTACTCACCACTAGTGACACTTGTTTAAATCTGAAAACCATCATCTAATTTCTAATCGATCTCAACTGTACCAACACATTTCAATGAAACTTAATATTTTATTGTTTACAATTATTGACATCAATTATATGAATTTAGGGTCTAATAAACTATTAATTGTTTATCATTCATGTGTCCCTTACGTACACGAATATTATGGTTTTCAAATTAACCATTGAATTGTTAGGAAACTAAAGTATTTTCTGGCAATTTTAAATTGTGTTTCCTAAATTTAGATTGAGTGAAAAGGGTAGTCTTTGTAGAATTTTGCAAACATGCAAATCCACAAACCCCGAATACACCTGCATGCAAGAACCTGATGCAAAGAAGAAGCTAAAAATGAAAAAGCTGAAGAACTCAGAAGTTGCTCAGAAAATGAGAGCG
>MU224789.1:2262031-2291042 GCA_018584345.1 Thuja plicata | reverse complement strand
CGGCTCTGATACCATGTAGAATTTTGCAAACATGCAAATCCACAAACCCCGAATACACCTGCATGCAAGAACCTGATGCAAAGAAGAAGCTAAAAACGAAAAAGCTGAAGAACTCAGAAGTTGCTCATAAAATGAGAGCGAAATTATAATCTGAATTAATGAAGAGAATTACAAAGTTTGACCTTAAAAATGTGAACAAACCCTAAAACCTAAAAGCTAGGATGCGCAATATAATTAATATAAAGTATTAATTATATGCACTTAAGTGAAAGCATAAGCCGAAAAAGAGTAAACTGATTACTCTAACAGTCTTAACAGTGGGATTTTTTTTTTATCTTTAATTGGTATATTTAGATGGAAAGGAAAGTGTTATTTCATGTTCTATCTATAATTCAACATGTGCATTTTTTAAAACTTCTTATTGTCTCTCCTACACAAATAGCATCTCCTAAAAAAAATTTAAATCTTGATTAATAAAAAATGCTGAATTAAGTTATATAATTTCAAAATTTAAGTTTTCAATGGCTCAGGCAAGATCAAAACATGATCAAGCACTTTTTCAAGCTCAATCTCCAATAGTGAGAAAGAGAGAAAAATAATTTCACTCAATCGGATTTGCATTTTCTTTGAATTCTTCACATAAGAGTGCCATATTCATATTGGAGAGGTTGTTATATGTCAACATTTGTCCATTATACTTCAATTAGTCATTTACATATACATGCCAAACATAGTAGTTAGACAAGGTGTTTGTTAAGGCCAAAAAATACCACCCTACTTCATGCATTAGGGCATACTAATATTTCATGGTAACAATGCAAACCTTCTGGTGTGAGTGTTCCAAGGCTTGCTAGAGTTGCATCAAAGAGACCAAGCTTGTCTCTTCTAGGAACCTAATCTCCTATAGATCCTGAATTGGTTTAGATGATTAACTAAGTCCAATTTCAACTCTTTTCTAAGAGTTCTAACCCTTGTGGTTCACCTTGAAAGACTGACACCTTTTAGTTCATTCAATTCCTCACTTCTCCTACTACACTTAGAAGAGTCTAAGTGCCAATTTCCACTTTAACACTCATGAATCACTTGCAGGGGTGTCTATCATCATGTAGACATTGCATTTGATCCCAATAGAATCCATTTTTAAGGATCTCTTCACTCTTTCCAATTGATTTCACAATTTTGTCACAAGAAGGCCTAATTCCTTGTAGCCCTTGACAGTGACCTTTTCCTATTTCTTGCAAAACTTTCCCAAAGAACTTGTAAATCTAAGACCATACCCTTATACCCTTTATCCTTTTACAAGATATTTTGGAATTTTTAGTTCCCTAAGTCAACCGTACATAGGGTTCCTACAATCTAGGTCCAATAGGGCTAATAGGCCTAATTTCTAGGACTAACTGTAACTTAGTTGAAAACTTGTTCAAAAATTGGTCTCGGTGATTGGTATTAACTCAAACATCATAACATGTCAAGGTATGACTAAAACCTAACTGGAAAAATACTTAGTCTGTACAGTGTTTCACTACCCTGCAAGTTATACTCAATGTTTCATCACCAAACCTCTAACCAGACAGTGTATGATCGCCTAGGGCTTGGCACTAAAAATAGCTACTCCATCTTCCATGAATCCTACCTCTAAACAAATGTACACTATTGAATCCCCTAACATATCTATCTATCCTTAGGTATTTCTCATGGCTAGATTTTATGGGGGAGCCATGACTAGACTGACCGGTCAAAATAGGACCAGTAGACTCTCTAAACACAAAACAATTTATACAAGACCTTAAACGACCACAAAGAAACTTGAATACTAAATGAAAAACACTCCAAACTATCCTAAGAACACAAAACAGTCATTATTTTGAAGCTTTCAATCCATAAAGTATCACTGTCACAATGAAATGCTCGGGATTTCTGAAAACACAGAATTGCAAACTGTATTACTCTTCCAAACTTGTTACAATGAAAGACTAACTGATGAGATTCTAGTCTCCTTATGCATTATATGCCTTCTTCCATCATTCTAGGCCTTTTTGGTCAATTCCCCACTCCTAGTTTGTAGGGGGATCCAAGGTAACCGTGTTGCATGCAACATTTGCAATAACTGCAAATGTTGTCATGACAACAATTTAGCAACTTTTGGCATCTTTCCTTTTATGCCACTTTCCTCATTTATAGGAACTCTAAGATCTTTATTATTAGGATCCAAGATCATTAAATACCTTATGGCATCTCTATATCTTCATTTATGTGTTCAGGATACCTTCATGACTCAAATCCATCATTTAGCAACTAAGCCTAATAAATGAAAAACTACTAACAATGGATACTTTGGTGACCTTAGTCCTAATGAATAACTCACCTAGTCCACATTGAAATGACCTTCTATGGTCTAAAAACAACCTAACTATTTTGAATTGGCCAATGTCAAGTACAAGCCAAAATGATTAAAACATGGAGGTTAGCCTAGGTGTGCTCCTACACCATCCTCCCCAAAACAAAGATTTCAATCCACCCTTGGATTGAGGATGCTTGGATCAATCCCCATCTTCTTGAACTCTGATTCTTTAATCCATACTACATCAGCATTGGTTTGATCATGTCTTTTGATCAAGTGTTCCTTATACTCTTTGGTTCTGGTCTTTTTGTAGATTCTAGTATCTAGTATACTGTCAGCTCCTGTGACTATAGCAGAGGGTAATTGTAGATCTTCCACATCTCTGATCACTTATTGGAGACTCTGATCCATATCTTGTTGTGGTCCTTTGTAATGGACTAATTCTGCAATGTTAAAAATAGGTGACAGTCCACTGTCTTTCAAGAGTTCAACTTTGAATGCATTTTCACCATACTTAGCCAAGATAGGATAGGGACCTATCCTTCTCATCTGCAACTTGTGAGGGACTCCCTTTTGAAGTCTTCATATTTTTAGATGTACCATCACCAAGTCACCCACATTGAACTGAACAATTCTTCTACTCTCATCAATCTTTGCTTTATGTTTCAAGGTGTTCTCTGTCAGAGTTTTCCAGACTGTATCATGTATTTCTTGCATTGCACAAGAAAATTCATCTGTATATCCACTTTCCTTCACTCCATCCTTCAATTCTCTCAACTCATAGACTCATCTAGGGTGTAATCCATATACTATCTCAAAGGGGCTCTTCCCTGTTGATCTATTGATGGTGTCATTGTAGGCATACTTAGCCTGTCCAATAAATTGATCCCATTGCTGTCCATACTCCTTGGTCAAGCACCTTAGTAGGTTTACAAGGCTTCTATTCACCACTTTGGTCTGACCATCAGTTTGGCGATGGTAGGCAGACCCAAAGGATAAACTAGTGCCTAATCTTTGCCAAAGAGTCTTCAAAAAATGACTCATAAAGTTAGTGTCCCTATCAGACACAATTCTCTTAGGTAACCCATGGATTCTTACTATCTCTTTCAAGAAGAGAGAGGCTATTTGGATAGCATCATTAGTGGTCTTCCATGGCATAAAGTGAGCCATTTTACTGAATCTATCCACAGCTACATAAACACTATCCATGCCTTATCTTGTCTTGGGTAACCCAACAACAAAATCCATACTCGAGCAATCCCAAGGCCTAGTGGGAATGGGTAGTGGTTGGTAAAGGCCAGAATTTGAAGAAGTACCCTTGGCTCTTTGACAAACAATGCAACTGTCCACATACCTCTTAACATCAAGGTTCATTCTCAGCCAATACTAGAACCTTTGAACTAGTTCTTGTGTTTAGGTGATCCCAAAGTGACCACTCAATGGACCATTGTGCTTTTATTGAATCATATTATCCCTAATAGAGCCTCTAGGGACACATAACTGATTTCCTTTAAAAAAAAGGTTACTTTGCAGAGTGTATTCAACATAATTGCTATGAAAATGGTTCTTGTATTCAGCATATACCTTGTAAATGTCTGCAAAGTCCTCATCTTTAGCATATAGGTCCTTAAAGTGATCTATTCCCATGCTCTTCAATTGAATCTCTTAGATAGTAAGAGCTCTTCTATACAATTCATTGGCCACCTTATTGAGGATAGCTTTCTTTTGTTTGATATTAAAGGTGTAATCTTGTAGATATTCCACCCATTTCATGTGCTTGTGGCTCAACTTCTCTTGAGAATTCAGAAAACTTAAAGCTTGATTGTCTGAATAGACAATGAACTCCTTGGGAAGAAAATAGTGCCCCCACTTTCTCAAAGCTTGAACCAATGCATACAACTCAAGATCATAAGAATAATACTTCTTCTTTGCTTCACTCAACTTCTCTAAATGAAATGCTACTGGTCTACCCTCTTGGCTTAGGATAGCCCCAATAGCTATGTTGCTTGCATCACATTCAATTGTGAAAAGCTTCTCAAAGCTTGGAAAGACTAACACAGGTTGGGTAGTAATCTTTTCCTTCAACAACACAAAGCTCTTGTTGGCTTGTTCATCCCATGCAAACTTGGTCTTCATCCCTCCTTTGATTGCGTCCAAAATAGGAGCACAAATAGCACTAAATTTCCTTATGAAATTCCTATACTACTGAGCAAGGCCATGAAAACTTCTTACCTCTATTCCTGTCCTTGGAGTAGGCCAATTCATAATGGCTTCCACTTTACTCTTGTCCATTTTCAGATTACCATGAGATAGAACAAATTCTAGGTACACTAGTTCTATTTTGAGGAACTCACATTTCTCCAAGTTGATCATGAGATTCTCTTCATGTAGTGTCTTGAGTACTAATTCCACATGCTTGAGGTGTTCCTCTCTTTTTCTACTAAAGATGATTATATCATCCAAGTACACCACTACAAACTTGCCAATGTGGTCTTTAAGTACTTCATTCATCAACCTCATAAAATTTGATGGAGCATTTGATAGGCCAAATTGCATGACTAGCCATTCATACATCCCATTAGTAGTCTTCAAGGTTGTCTTCCATTCGTCTCCTTCATTCACCCTTATCTGATGATATCCACTTTTTAAGACTATCTTTGTGAAGTACCTTGCACCTCCTAAGCAATCCATCAAGTCTTTTATCCTAGGGATAGGGAACCTATATCTGATAGTTATCCTATTAATGGATCTAGAGTTAGTACATAATCTCCAAGTACCCCCTTTATTACAGGCTAGTACTGTGGGTACAGCACAAGGACTAATACTCTTCCTTATAAGACCTTGTTCTAAAAACTCTTGGATCTGCCTAGCTATTTCCTCATTCTATTGAGGGGTCATCTTGTAGGATGAATTATTGGGTAGGGTAGCTCTAGGAATAAGGTCAATCTTATGGCTTATGGGTCTCATAGGGGGTAAGGTTGATGGTTGTCCATCACTTACTATACCCTCATATTTCTGCAACATATCTTGGATCTCTTGTGGTAGCTCTGTCCTCTTCAATATTTTTTCTTCAACTTCCTTGGGCTTCAACATTAATGCAAAGCCAAATCCTTCTTGTTCCTCCATGGCTTCTTAGAACTCCTTTTCACTCACCAATAGCACATTAGGACCTGCTATCTTCACTTCTGCATCTTCTACTAATGACTAAATTTTGAAAGTCATGTTGTCCTTCTTGAAAGTATAGGAGTTCTTCACTCCATCATGGATAGCTTGGCAGTCAAATTGCCATGGCCTCCCTAGGAGAAAATGCATCCATGGGCAGTACATCACATAGTACCTTATCCTTGTATCTCCCTATAGAGAAATCCACCCATGCTTTCTCATTCACTAACACATGTTGTCCCTTATTGAGCCATGTTACCTTGTAAGGATGAGTATGAGGTATCCTTGTCATGTTTAGTTTGTTGACTACCTCCTCTAATACAATATTATCAGTAGACCCTAAGTCAATAATGACTCTGCATACTTTACCAATCACCTTACATTTGATTCTAAATGAAGACCTCATTTGGCTTGGCTCCTCCTTAACTGCCTCCTTGATCAATGTTCTCCTCATCATGAGTTTCTCACCTTCCTCTGAACTTAATGGCACTTCAAGGTGTTTTTCAGCTGCATTTGTGTCTTCTTGTACTAGATTAGTTCTCTTGTTACCTCCTTGAGAAGTACTACCCTTCTCTAGACACCTATAGGCAGGGTGTCCCATTTGATTGCAATGGTAACATTTCATCTTGGCAAAGTAATTTCCTCTTCCTTGTCCACCCCTTCTACCTCTTTAGTTGGAGTTACTTCCTCTACCACCTCTACTGGAACTTCCTTCTTTCTGCTCATTGTATTTGACTTGTCGTTGTGTCCTTGATTATGAACTCCTTCCACCATATCCACCTCTTTGTCCTCTACTATCTCTTCCTCTACCTCTTCCTTTAGAACTTTGTTCTTTCTTTCTTTTTCCTTTCTCCTCTATCTTCAAGGCCATTTGATAGCATTGGTGGATGGTTTTGAAGTTCACAAGACTCATGTCTTCTTGAATAGACCATTTGAGTCCATTCAAATATCTATCTAGTTTGATGCTTTCATCCTCCACCACTTGTGACCTTAAACACAAATTTTGGAACTCCTCGGTGTAGTCTTGGACATCCAAGTATTTTTGTCTGAGATTATGCCTCCTCCTATGTAGTTGCACTCCATAATCATCAGGCAAATAGGTTTTCTTCATCTTAGTCACCATGCCCTTCCATGTGGCTACAGGACTCTTTCCTTCTTTCTCTCTTTCAGTTTGAACAAAATTCCACCATGTGAGAGCTGAACCTCTCAATCTTGACTTCACCACATTTAATTTTTGGGCCTCTATGATACCATCACATTCAAAATGGTTTTCTATACTGTCTATCCAATCCACAACTAAATCTAGATCCATTTGTCCACTAAATAGTGGCACACCCTCCAAAGCTTTGCCACTTAAAGTCTTCAATGCCTTTAAGAAGGGTTCTTATTCACTGACAGGGTCAAAGGTTGGAGCTTCCTCTTCTAAATACACTCCTTTCTCCCTTCCTTCTTATTCTTCTTTCTGATCTATCTTATCTTTCATCTTCTCATCTTTGTCTTGGACTTCTCCCAAGAGTTGCTTCATTTGAGACAACCTTTCTCTTAACAACTTGTTGTCTTCTTCTTGATCTTCTACCTTTTTGGATAACTCAGTGTTAATCACCATGTTTTTATCTTTCACTAAAATTCTAGGTGTGTTCTCTCCAACTAATTCAGTAGGCTGAAACATCCACCATAAGCCTGATCTTTAATCAAGCTCTGATACCAATATGGTGTGAGTGTTCCAAGGATTGCTAGAGCTGCATCCAAGAGACCTAGCTTGTCTCTTCTAGGAGCCTAATCTCCTCTAGGTCCTAAATTGGTTTAGATGATTAAATAAGTCCAATTTCAACTCTTCTCTAAGAGTTCTAACCCTTGTGCTTCACCTTGAAAGACTGACACCTTTTAGTTCATTCAATTCCTCACTTCTACTACACTTAGAAGAGTCTAAGTGTCAATTTCCACTTTAACACTGATGAATCACTTGCAGGGGTGTCCATCATCATGTAGAAATTGCATTTTATCCCAATGGAATCCATTTTTAAGGATCTCTTCACTCTTTGCAATCGAGTTCACAATTTTGTCACAAGAAGGCCTAATTCCTTGTAGCCCTTGACAGTGACCTTTTCTTATTTCTTGAAAAAGTTTCCCAAAGAACTTGAAAATCTAAGACCATATCCAGATACCCTTTATCTTTTTACAATATATTTTGGAATTTTTATTTCCCTAAGTCATCCGTACATAGGGTTCCTACAATCTAGGTCCAATAGGCGTAATAGGTCTAATTTCTAGGACTGACTACAACTTAGTTGAAAACTTGTTCAAAAATTGGTCTCAGTGATTGGTATGAACTCTAACATCATAACATGTCAAGGTACGAATAAACCCTAACTGGAACTATACTTAGTCCGTACAGTGCTTCACTACCCTGCAAGTTATACTCACTGTTTCATCACCAAACCTCTAACTGGACAGTGTATGCTCCCCTAGGGCTTGGCACTAAAATAGCTACTCCATCTTCCATGACTCCTAACTCTACACATATGTAAACTACTGAATCCCCTAATATATCCATCTATCCTTAGGTATTTCCCATGGCTAGATTTCATGGGGGAACCATGACTAGACTGACTGGTCAAAATAGGACCAATAGACTCTCTAAACACAAAACAATTTATTCAAGACCTTAAACGACCACAAAAAAAATTGACTCTTGAATTAAAAACACTCCAAACTATCCTAAGAACACAAAATAGTCATTAGTTTGAAGCTTTCAATCCATAAAGTACCATTGTCACAATGAAATGCTCAGGATTTATGAAAACACATAATTGCAAACTCTATTACTCTTCCAAACTTGTTGCAATGAAAGACTAAATGATGAGATTTGAGTCTCCCTATGCATTAGATGCCTTCTTCCATCATTATAGGCCTTGTTGGTTGATTCCCCACTCCTATTTTGTAGGGGGGTCCAAGGTAACCGTGTTGCATGTAACATTTGCAATAATTGCAATTGTTGTCATGACAACAATTTAGCAACTTTTGGCATCTTTCATTTTATGCCACTTTCCTCATTTCTAGGACCTCTGAACTCTTCATCATGAGGATCCAAGATCATTAAAGACCTTATGGCATCTCTATGTCCTTATTTATGTGTTTAGGACACATTCATGACTCAAATCCATCATTTAGCAACTAAGCCTAATAAATGAAAAACTACTAACAATGGCTACTTTGGTGACCTTAGTCCTAATGACTAACTCACCTAGGCCACATTGCAATGAAATTCTAAGGTCTAAAAACAACCTAACTATCTTTACTTGGCCAATGTCACATACAAGCCAAAATGATTAATACATGGAGGTTAGTGTAGGTGTGCTCTTGCACCGCCTTCCTGAGTTGTGGGTGGACTCTTATTAAGAAAGAATCTCCAAATTCTAGGTTGGTTCCTATTAGATTTGGGGTATCACTAACTTACTTCTCTTTTCCTGATTTCTGGAAGGAAAGGGAGAAGTTTTAACTAAATTTGAAATGAATAAAAACATGAAATGCTGATACACCAAATAAGATTCATATTTCTCAAAAGGTTTAAACTAACATTCACTTGACATACCCTAATGGTTTTTTGCAAAATCACTCACTATCCAATACATAGGCTAACTTGGAAATCACTACTAGGGATCTTACCACAAATAGAAATGCTCCTATCAACAAACATGCAGATTCTGCAAAGAGGTTATATTCTATAACCTACAATATGAATCAAGACAATTCACTAATCTATGTTATGGATACACTACACTTCAATGCAGAAAATTGAACAGGACTGATAATAAAAACCATAACAAGGTGTATGAACAATGGGCTAGCTCTATTCTTATCAAAATCTATGAGAAGTTACATGAATGAATTTCATAATAATGGCAAGGAATACATGCATCCTCTTGCACAAAATCAATACTCAACATGAACTGAATGGATACAAAATGCATAAAAAGGCTATAGGAACAAAATAGTTCACTAAAATCTCTTCTCTCCCAATTCTGACCCCTACAAATGAATAATAAGTTCAGTTATATAACCCTCAAGGCTAAATTTCAAAAAATGAAACTCCTTCCAAATTTTTTTCTTCAAATAGAAAGATAACCCTGAATTTAAGGGTATGTGAAGGATCATGGTATGCCAAACCAGGCCCTTAAGTGGCAACGAAAATTAAGAAATCAGGTTTAAGAAAGTTAACATAAAAATTTGAACAAGTTATCAATCTTATATAAAAAATAAATGAGTAACAAGAGAATCTGTAGAAAATTGATTTTAGTTTCTTTTCTACAAGCCATTTTAAAAAAAAAAAAATTTCTATATGTTGAATTTTCAAATTTATATGCAGTAGTATGAAAATTTTAGGAAAACGATAAGAAGTAAGTGTATGTCTGACCACCTTACACACAATAAAATTATAATTTTTTTTACAAGATTATATATATATATATATATATATATATATATATATATATATATATATATATATATATATATATATATATAGTACACTCATGTCCAAATGTGATGCATATTTTTTTGTATTTTTTTATAAGTAAATAATTAATTATGATTTTTCTACTACAACTTTTCTAGAATATAAAAAATTTCGTATCTGACCACCTTAACTTAGTCTAAACTTCATCAAACTGAAAACTTCTTTTTTTTTTATTGCAGTAGGAAAAGAAAAGAATGTGAATCATGTTTAGGATTTCAAAAATGTTATACTATTTGAAAGCTATAACTAGTTTTCAATCAGTCTATCAATCAGGACTAAAAGGATAAGAAGTAGGTGTATGTCTGACAACCTTAAACAAAATCAAATGATAATATTTTTTTACTAGATTATAGATATAAGTAGTCGACTCATGTACGGATGTGACACATATTTGTTTGTAATTTTTTCCAAGTAAATAATTAATTATGATTTTTCATCTACAACATTTCCAGGATATAAAATCTCCCGTGTCTGACCACCTTAACATAGTTAAAACTTAATCTAATTGAATGTTTTTTTCTTTTTTTATTATAATAGGTGAAGCATAGAATGTGACATGTGTTTCATATTTAAAAAATATTATACTATTTGAAAGTTATAGATATTTTTCAATCAGTCTACCAATCATGACTTATTTTTCAAATTGCCACTTTTTGGCATACCATGATCATGCACATACTCTTAAGGCATAACTAGTGCCTAAACTCTAGCCCCCAATTTCGCCCCCCTAAATTTGGTGATTAAAGATTTACATCTTTTACATAATTATCCAAATTCTAACAAAAATATACAAAACCCATTAGATTTTAAACCATATGTATACACTCAATTTCATTTGCATAAAAAACCCCAACTCCATAGCTATAACCCTAACTCCATAGCTTAAACTCGATGCTATAGCTAAAAGCCTAACTCTGTCTAAGCTAAGGTCAACATGACCAATATAATCTAGAAAATTTCCCTCTCTCGTGGCACTTGGAGAGCTTGACATGGTAGTGTAGTCACCTAGGCATTCACTCCTGTACTTTGACGGACTTCAAAATTTTTTCAACTTGGCATAGGCATTGTTAGCCTTTTCATTTTCGCACCTTCATTGTTTTGGGGAAGAATAAGGTTAGGGTTTCATGCTATTTTGCACTGTCATGTCTGCAACTTCTTTACTATTTTTTTGCCTCACTGAGCTCGAGTTTTTTATCTCGAGATCGCCATTGTTGTTTTGGACTCGACTTGTCTGTCTTTGGCTCAAGAATCGGTTGCATAACCGTAGCTATACATCTATCTGTGACTATGATTATGAAGCTTAGGATCTTGACATAGAGTCAAGTACAGAGCTCGGGCTCTTGACTGGACTCATATTCCATAATGTCTGACATTTTTAATGCATCTCTTTGCGGTTGAACTTGATTTCTTCATTCTATGGTACTTGGACCTGTGAGAGGGAGTTTGTAATTTGGAGTTCTTATTCTGGCATCTATTTGTCTAATGAAGTAATCTTGAGCTTTGTAATGGGCTTACATTCATTGTTGGGCTCTATTTTATACCACGGGCTTTGCTCAAACTCAGAGTTTTATGCCATTATGTATGGCACTGATATTGCATTTCTTCTTTAAGAAGCTCAAACTTCAACATTTGGAACTCAGACTCTCCACAATGGGTTCTTTCTTCAGACTATGCATGCCATATTACATGGTGCTTTTCTTGCATCTTTCATGAACTCGGTTTCAACATATCTTGAATTCACAACACATAGATAAGTAATTTCTTCTTTTCTCTCTGTTAGATTTTGACTGGACTCTAATCTGTTGTTTGTTATCAATAGCAAACACCATGCTTATGCACTGTTATTTTATTGTTTGTAAACATGCGATAATATATGGAATTTAGCATAAATTTGGAACTCCACCTTTTGTTGAGACTGTAACCCAGCTGATATTGTGACTCCTTCATTCAATGTCTCTTTTAAAGAACAATAATAATGTTATAAAACATTAAATATCCTCTTTCTGTTGAGGCCCGTGAGAATTTCTTTGAGTTGAGAAACATTTATATGTTTGATATGGATCATTTTGTCTGGCAGTTTCTTCCACCTTATGTAACTTGTGCTTTGTCTATATTCATCAATGTCTGAACACTTTAAATATGTAGTTTCTTTATGAAGGAAATAGAAATTAACAACATGTAAACACACTGTTATTCTATTTTTTATGTAAAATATAACCCATGGGGTTTGAGCATGGGCTCGTGACTCCCATGGGCAGCATTTATAACATAAAGTTCAAACATAAATAACATCACTTCTTATGTGTATTTTCTTGGCTCTAGTACAAATGTTATTCATGGGGTTCGATCACGAGCTCGTGACACCCATGAATAGTATTGTAAAATATAAATACCTCTAAATTTGAGATGCATCTCCTCTTCCTTTTAAATAGGGTTGTTATTTGGTTTCAATATATGTATCATGCACTATTACTAAACCTATATCCAACAACATTACATATTAACACTTTTTAGTTTCTTTCTCTATGAATAGGCACCATCATTGATAACATGTATAAAAATAATATCATCTGACCTTCATTATGATAAGCACTGCATTTGTCATCTGGATATATATACAAAAACATTTTAATTTATTGTTTATTCTGGCATATGTACTACATTTGGACATCTTATCCTTTGTCATGTAAATTCATAACAACTTTTGATAATACTATTTTTACTCTTCTGGTATCTACATATTAGCATTAGATCACAGTGACACATATTTTTATGACACATTATCATTTGATTTTCTATATATATGCACTATTTTATTTTATTTTTAAACTGCATCTTCATATGCACATAACTCACATTTGATAGCACTATAGTTTAATCATTTTCTTGCACATCAATGTTGAATTCTGCATATCATCACATCTCTTTCTTTCTTACACATGTGAACATCTAGGATTCTTTCATCCTTTAATAATGCATACTATGAGGTTCAAGCATGGGCTCGTGACACTCACTGCATCTTTCAAATATAACAAACGGTTTCACAAGGATATGTCTCTTTGATCTTATTATTCTGTTAATGTAAGTGCATATCTTCTCATTGCATTGATGTCATTGGTAACTGTACAATTCTGTAAGTTTGATTGATGTATGACACTTTAGGTATCTATGCATTGCTTAAATCCAATTTGGATCTAACTATTTTATCTCTCCATGATGTAGGATACAAGACCAATATAAGACCTAGGACTCAAGACAAATAGAGACAAGGACAAAGGCATGAAGACTCATATTATACAATTGTTAAACTCCAACATGCAAAAGACCTCTTAAAGGCAATGCATGGACCCCTAAAACTTCTTATGCTCCTTTCTTACTTTCAGAATTGTATATCTTCTCTATGTTTACAATATGAAAGATGTAACCTTGAAGGAACACTTGTTTACTACATTCACTTTTCAATGCACAATGTAATGATCGATTATAAATTTGAAAATTTGAATCTGATTACTACTTAGGGTACAATGAAATCTGATCATATGAATGTAATGGCAATGTATGCATCTTTACTAGCTGAACAGTAATGTTAAAGAGATGTATCTTCATGCAATTTTTTACTGTTATGATTGTTATCCCGCATGCAAAAAAATTGGGTATCAGTGTTAAATTGTATAAATTTTATTTTAATTAAATAATTAGTAATAATTTTATTTCATAAATATTTATCTTATTTTAATTGACTAAAATTAAAATTAATGTTTGACTATTAAATTGCATCTATGAAGAAACTGTTAAAATATTGTGTTCTACAACTTGTATCTATTTTATTGTTGATTCTTTGTGAAAATCTAGCGTATGATAAAAGTAAATTGTCTTAACCACTAAGGGAGAAGATCACATTTTCCTATATGAAGTACCTCAAAGCTTATTCGTCACCAACCACACATATTATGCATAAGGAGTGCATAATAGTAATATTTAATATCTTGTTGTTTTCACACATATATACATATCAAGTGAAAAAAAAAATAGATATAAAAAAATACATAATAGTGAATGAATTCATATGGCGGATAGATAACCAAGAATCGAATTACAAATGTAGTTCTATCCTAAACTATCAAAAGTTCAAATATAATTCTTCTTAGATCTCTTGTCAATATCAATTCTTTATAGAGTTTATTAACAAATAAAGCGAACATTGGTCCAATTTCTAAGTAATTTCTGACCCATCTCAATCATTTCAATACATTTCAGTCCAAAACTACTAAATATTTCATAAGTTTCAATTATCAAACTCAATTAAATTAATTTAAGATTTAATAAAATAATAATTATTTATTCGTTTGGGTGTTTTTAATAATAAGATTAAGGTTTTGAATTTAACTATTGAATATTTAGAAAACCAAAGCCCATTCTAACTATTTTTTAAATTGCATTTTCAAAATTTATATTAGATGAAAAGGGTTGTTTGGACAGTTTTGTTGGGATCACATGTTCTACACGTGCATTGTTTTTTAAAGTGCTTCTCATCGCTGCTACACAAATGGACTTCGCTACAACAAAAGAAAAAGGAAAAACAACAAAACAAAAACTTCATTAAAACAACTGTGGAATGAAATTATTTATTTCGAAATTTTGAGTTTTGTACAGCTCAGACAAGATCGCAGCAGTGTCAAATCCTCGTGCAGTGAGAAAGAGAAAAAGCTTTAACTCCTTAGAAATTTCTGGTCTGATAAGGATTTAGGTGGAGAGCTCGTGATTTGGTGGTATTCGTCCATTATATTTCAGTTAAATGTACATAATAAACATAGTAGTTTGATAAGGTTATTACTATAATATAAGTTTTATTTTAGTTAAAAAAATATTTTAATATTTATCTTTTAACTGATTCAAATTAAATATTGACTATTAAATGAAATTTATATATAAACTGTTAAAAAATTGTGTTGACGATGTATGTCTACTTTAGTGGTGATACTCCATAAAAATGTAGCCTTCGATGATCCCAAATTGTCAGTCATTACAATAGATAATGCACGACTAAGGGAAAAGCTAAATTTTTCTTATATTACGTACCTCGAGGGGATTCGATCGCTTACTTCGTATGCTTTTCCAGGTTGAAGTTCGTTTTGTAGTGATATAAAAAAAGCACCGACTACAAATATATTATTATCTCCAACAGCGATTCGAACCCCAACTTCCTCTGTTTCCAAGACAACTGGTGAAATGCGTGTTCTGATTGCTGATGGGGGAAAACGTAAGCAACTAGTATTGCGAAGATAACATATATCATTGCTCAAAGCTCACGAGCATAACAAATAAACAGAAATTGACAAGATAACAATGCCTCATTTTACCATCGCATTGTGCCATTAACTACAACCATACATTACTTTTAGATTCAAATTAACCATAAAACTAATTGAATCTGGCCTGAAGACAATTTTTCAGGCTGGTGTTTCTTACACTCTTCAACTTCATAATGCTGTTTAAAAATACAACTCACCCATTCTTTAATCTATTCCACAGAATACGAGTTAATCAGTTATTATTTGTTGTGTCACGCATGGGTATGTAAACTCGTCTCTCAACATGAACATAGTAAACAGGATTTGGGCAGGGATGGTTATGAATCCCATCGTAACTTATAACAAGTATTTCATCCTCCAATGCCTTTCGCTCCACCCGTTTCTTCACACTGCATTTCTTGTCTGAGCATTTATAATAACACCTGGAAAATCCATAGTCGTTTTTAGTATTATTTCTTTATCAACCCTCCAAAGGTAAAACATCATAGTGTTACTGATCCTTAGAAACTATAATCATAAAATGATCTACCTGGGCATTCTGCAATTTTCCATCGATTTCTCTCCATATTTTCGCCATTTGTACCCGTCGTCCAAAACTTCTTCACTCTCCACTTCAATTATAATTTTCGGGCTTGGTTTCTCGTCAATATTCTTCTTGCTGCAAAATACAGCAGAATCAATTTCTAAGAAATACAAAAGAGCTATTTTAAATAATTTCAATCCTAAAGCACTTATAATGCTTACCGTTTGCCCTGGAACTCCAAAATCCCGTCTTCATCACTTCTTAGTCTCTTAAAAGTACTAAGTGAGTCTCCTGGTTGACAGTGCTCAAAATTCTCACAGACTTCATCTCCTACAGATTTCTCCATGTGGAACGAAGATGTCTCAAGATTATTAGGAGAAGAAAGAGATTGCGAGGAATATGATAATTGAGTGAAATCTAAAAATGAGAACTGGGTGTTGTTGTGTAGGAAACAGAAAGCTCTTCTATCTAGATTGTCGAAGACTTTTAATACTGCAGAAGAAATTTCTCTATCTTCTAACAGGAAATCGTCAGAAAATCCAATGGCTGCCAAGGCACTCCAAATAATGCTCAATCAAAATATACAGTGTAACTGAATCCGTCTGAGAATGTAAGAAAGATCCAATGCCTGCCAATGAAATTGTGAAGTGGTCCGAGACATTTTATTGGGAAAATAATGATTGTATAGTTGTATAGGGAATCAGAGGAGTGATTCGTGCGATGATCTTCAATAATTGAAGTCAATCAGAGGAGTGATTCGCTTCCACAGTTTACACCATGGTAACAGACGAAAGTTCGTATGTCAGTGTAAAGGGAGAGCTTATTTACATTTGACTATTATGATAAGAAAAATGTTATTTTTCACAGGCCAAATTGGGACTGAGAAGACTAATTCATGACCTTGAATTTAATCTAACATAGAATTCAATATATTCATCTATCAAACAAACTTTTTTTTCCAATCATATTAGAATGCAATAGAAAAATTGACACAGGCTTCAATCATATTCATATAATTATATGCCATTGTCCTAAATATTTAAATTTCATAATGGATATGTATCATACGCTATTGTCCTAAAGATTTAAATTTCATATAGTAAATGTAACATACGTTTTAATTATCATTACCAATTATTGTTAATTAATATAAACCAATTATATATATATACATACTCTAAAAGAAATTATTACAATTTTAAAATACATATTTTTGAAATTATTATAAATGTGAACTAAACAAATATTAATATAATGCATTATTACGGTTGACCACCAACATATTGGGTAGGGCCATCTACTACGTTTGTAATAGGAAATATTAAATTGAATGTAGGGGCCACTTCAACTCGTCAATATGTATGGGAAAGACCTTGGGTTGCTTTCTCATGTTTTGTTTGTTTCCAGCCATACAATAATAATAAATGTATTTAGATTAATGAAACGAGGTATTATTTCCCAATCAATCTGGCTTTCGGGAATAAATATATATTTACACTAATAAAGACAGAATGAAAAGATTAAATAAAATAAAAATATGTTTTATTATAAGCTACGTTAAGATAGGGGAATCCTGTTGTCCCATTGCTAGGAAAATGTAATTTACACACGTGCATTCTTTCGAAAAAGGAAAGCTCGTCCTGATTACCTGTCATGCTTTGGCTTGTTTTGGTTTAGTTTTCTAAATTCAATTAGTTGATTATATTAATATCACCTTCTCTTGCGTTTCTTAAGTGGATTATAATAAAATGACCGGTTTTTTTAACTGGTTTGTACGTGATTTTGTTTTCCTGTAAAAGCCATTATGATATATAATGTTTATTCTTATAAATTTATAAATATTTGATAATTGATAAACATTATTTTGGAGATTTATTTATAAAGTAGAAGTATTATTTTGATTAATTAATTAATGTAGTCAATATATGTATTAATTTAGATGATAAAATTGTAAGGATAGAATCTTGAAATATTAAATTTTTAAATTAAAATTAAGAAAATATTTATAAATTATGATATATTTAATTTGAGATATGTAGATGATTGCCACTTTATTGTAAATATGGAAATTGGGATGTCTTTGGATCAGGAGGAGTATCCTTATATTTGTATATTATCTTGTATTTAACATATAAGGCATGTGTTCTATTTGCGGCCAGCGCTGCACATGTGATTAATTTTTATGTCAATGGATCTGTGTGAATCCCTCTTTTCCACCAAGATGGAGTTGTAAAAGGGTTTGATCCCTCTCCAAATATATTTAATAAGAACTTATAGATTGTAGATCTACTCGTACTAGTTGTACACTTACGCTTTTTAATTCATTAATTTTGTTAATATTTTCTTTGCTACTTAGATTGGTGGTATTTTGAAATATATATAGAGGATTCTTGGTTTTCTATGAGACAAGTTCTTTAAGGTCAACCCCTAGCAATGCTATTTCTTTATGTTTATGCCTATGGTTACAGACAACAATCTTTACTTATATAAATGTTTCTAAGATGATTGTTTAGATATAAGGTTCTTTTAAATTCTCCAATATAAGTATTCTTAGCATTTTCATTAAATTTGAATGTTATTTTCTTAATGTTTGATGATAAAATGAATCTAAAATTGAATTTCCTTAAATATATATGTATATAATTTTTAACCATATAAATGTGTTTGAGTGCAAGATAATGTGTCGCATCAAGACAGTAAATGCAAGATGAAAGTTATGATTTGAAATGGATACAACTCATCATTAAACTCATGTATCCAATTTCAAGAATCAGATAAACCCTAAGGCATAAATCCTAAATGTTGAATACTTAAGGTTGGAAGCCAAACCGTAGAAATAATCCCTATAACCTTGAACTATAAATCATAAAACCCAAATTTTTAACCCTACATGTTGAACACTTGAAGGTGTAAGCTTAGCCTTAAATGAGAACACCTATAAACCTTGAACTATAAATAAAAAATGCTAAATTTTAAACTGTAAAGCTTGACCCATGAACCCTAAACACCAAACATTATCATACTAAATATGAAATAAGAAACCATAAATGGCCTAACATAACCCCAACCTAAATGAGAAAATGGCTCAAAAGAGAACAACATCCTCCATTTAAACTTGCAACTTCATAACTCAAACATACCAAAACTAAAACAAAGACTCTCTATTTATAATCAACACAAGATTTATAAATAAAAGGTAATCAATTTATCATCAATCTACATTTACACAAATATGTCTTCACATAGACCTCTCACTCTCTGCTCCATATACCTCACCATCTGCACTCTTCCCAACCAAAACTCTATAATTCAACTCTTTTTGTGACTGCGGGCCATGCCTCTATCTCTATGTATCTTCTTGTCTTACACAACCAAGACCAACCTATCTATTATCTCCCCTACCTCTCCATGACTTCTCATTATTGTTGACTTATATATTATGCATCATTTGTTAGTGTTGTCTTTTCACATTCCCTAAAACTCTTATGCTTTCTCTTCTTATTCCCCACAAGCTCTCCTCACTTCCTATAGTATTTGTCTTATTGTGGTGTTTCCTAATGCACCCCATAAAACCTCTCCAAATATATTCCCATTTTCATCCTTTTGTTACTATTTATTTTGTTTCTTTAGCCATATTTTTAAGGAACATAATGCCAAAATAAAGAAGGCATTTTATTGTATATTGAAGGTTGCACTTGGTATTACACCTGCTAATTACTTTGTTTGGTATTTTCCAAATCATTTTTTTATAATCATGATGTCCATAATATGCAATCATTTTAAGCTTGATGGAAAAACATGTCTTTGAGGTATTATGTCAAACAATCCAAATTCTGTGTTTATGCTTCTACATTCCAAATACATGTCATTTAGGACAGCTGCAGTTACAACATTCAGAAAATATTACTTTGATGGATGCATATGCCCTATTCCTAAGCTCCCATTTTTTCATAGGAAGATGTTGGAAAGGTTGCATAATTGGTTGTACACATCCCAATTCATTTACTTTAAAGTGTCAAAGCCTTTTTCATAAATCTATTTTGTGCATATATATAATATGTCATACCACACACCTGTATTTGAGGTATTTCTTAGGATTGTTCATTTAGCATGCATATCAACTAATGTAGTTGCAAACCAAAGAAAATTTTATTTTGAATCTTCTTTACGGTAAGCCCAAAAAAGAAGGGGAAATAAAAAGGGTCTTAAGATGCAACTTTTTTCTCTAAAAATTAGCAAACTCAAAACTTCAACAATAAAATCAAGATAGTTACACTCAAAATTTGGAGATGCAAAAACAAAAGCAACTTAACTAATTTAAATCTAGTTTCTAAACTACTAATTTATTTTGAAAATGGTGGATATTAAAGGCCACAAAAGGGGGAGCACACAAAGTGGTCTTGTTTTCATTTTAAAAGATAAAACAGTGTATGATTGACTCCCATGAAAATGTCAAATTTTTAAAGTAATTTAAATCTCTCCAATGAGAATTTAAATAACATGGTATGTAGTTTATCCTAAATCTTTTGCCTGATTTTTTTATTAATATAAGATTTTTTTACTAATTTTTGAAGTTGATATATCCTAAAAACATGCAATTTGAGTGTGCTCCCCACTAAAATTGTTGAAACTTAATAATAATAATAATAATAAAATCTAGGTGGGTAGAATGGAGTCTAGTTTCTAAAAATATATTTTTTCCAAAATTTGATGAATGAGACAAAATCTATGTCTAAAATACCACACATTAGTTTTTGACAAAAATCAGGCAAACTAACAAATGAAATTAGAGAAAAATAGATTAACACAATCAACATTCACAAATAAATATTGTTAGATAGCTAACAAAGGGCTTAAACAATGATCTTAGCATCATCATGGTATTTGTTTTATCTACGATGAAATATGTGAAAATCTAATTGGGAGGACAAATAATAGTTTTTGAATTTTTTGTATGTTTTATGAAGTATACATCTCATGCCTATATTACTCATCGAAGCCTTTGCATTGGATACCCAAGGAAAATTCAAGCCTAAGGCTTGGTGTTTCCTAAGGCTATTAATATGGTGTGTCATATATGTCATGTGCCAAACATGGAAAATGTACTCCAGATGGCATACACCAAAAATGGCTAGACAAACATTTGGCATTTCCAATGAGTATCTCTTTCTCTATATTCCAACTTCACTAAAAATTAGACTTTAGGGTTTTGAGCTACTCTCTCTCTCTCTCTCTCTCTCTCTCTCTCTCTCTCTCTCTCTCACATTAAATTTAAAGGAAATATTCTCCAATTGAAGTAATTTAATCTCTTGTAATGGCCAAGTAGAGTAATTCTCAATAAAGAAAAAAGATCTTTTGTTCCATTTACACTCATTCTCCTTTATTACAATTGATTATAAAGCATGTCTACATTCAAGATCTAGGAATCAAATTCATAGGTCCATGCATTTGTGATGGTATCCTTAATTTATATATTATATTTCAAGGAAAACTCTTTGATTTCAAGTACATTCATGCATTTATATGGGTATGACCAATTTCTACATCTGTCCATGAGGGTTTATGCAAGATGAATCAAATAATTACCTTATTAAATTCTTTCCTTTATGCAATTTTATTTTATTTTTGAGGTTGATTCTTAAATTGGGTTTTGACCAAGGAAACCTTAAGGCATTATATTTTTCCATTAGTATACAGAAGGAAAAACATGATCTACACCATCGGTTTACACTACACATATAGACAGGGCACAATGCTACCTGACACCAAGGTTACCCAATACTGCCAAGTTCAAAGCATCCAAACAAACACCATTAGTGTTACTCGATGATAAAAAGGTTAAAGGAACGCAATGAGTAACAACAGTGAAACCTGACGGAACAACAAAGAGAGGAACCTAACAGATGAAGGGACCCCGTCGATTAGTTCAACAAAGGAATGCCAACAGACTTTCTATTCAACCTGATGACCAAGAACCGACAGTCAATTATATCCCGCAAAAAATGGATCTAACTTTCCACATCACATAAATCACTGAAGTTGTATATATAGCTTCTTGATTTGTTTTAAATCCATTATGTGTGGAGGAAGCAATATATTTTTTATTGTTTTAATAATATTTACTGATTTAAAACATGCAAACTAAAGATCAAGGTCAAGTTGTAAACCTTGGATCTAAGAGTTAACATTGTAATGCGTGATTCTAAGATAGGTCAAATACTTGTATAAATAGATGCTCAATCTATTGTGAGAATGTTGTTGTTTTGATAAAGATTGTAGCCATGGAGAGCATCTAAATACTAGACAAGAGATTTCATACAGAAGGACAGAAAAGAGTCAAATCAATTTCAAGAACAAGAACACAGGTTACCAACGAGTAGAGAAGGGTATTAATCAGTCACTTAAGGTGATATTATTATTATGAGAGCTTTAATGGATCTATAATAAGAAATTGTAGATTTCCTACAGTCAGGTCAAACATTTGTACTCATTCTAAAAAGTGTAGTACACTTAAGAAATCCTTTCAAGAAAGGTGGACTTAACACTCCTATTGTAAATATCTTAACTGAGTGCACACTTAAATTAGTGTTGCTAAAGCTATTAACAGAGTATATCTTAATAGGTCTCCACTTTAATACTCCTAACAAGGTTGATTATCAGAAGCGATCAATTGTAAGCCTTTACAGGCTCACTTCCATTCTGCAGATAGTGAAGTTTTTTGGGTGCCATGCCCACCGTAGGTTTTTCTTCCTAACAGGAGTTTTCTGCGATATCATATCTTGTGTTATGTGTTTATTACTTTCATAAATGTTTCTATGAATGTTGAAAGCAATTAAAGATTATGAATTAATACTACATGCATAAGAAAGAACAACAGTAATGGTCAGTAATACAGTAATGAATGATTACTAATGATGAAAGGTAAAAAGAGTTAAAAGTTTTAGAGGTATTGATTCACCCCTCCTCTCTCACTACTACTTCCCATTAATCCCAACAATTGGTATCAAAGCTAAGTCTCTTCTTAGAAAATCTTAAAGGATTAAGAGCAAAGATCATACAATGGAGAAGTACAAACTTGATAAGAATATTGAGAATAAAAAACTTGAGATACAGATGTTCTATGAATAGTATAAAGAAGCTAGAATCAAGATGAAAGAGCTGCAAGATGAGAGGAAAGGTATGAGAACTCAGAGAAATGAAAAAGATTATCAAGAAGAAGAGATTCCAGATTTCTTTGAATCTTTAGGATCAAACACAAGTCATGCATCAAATACATAAGAACTAGACATCAAAAATCTAAAGGAGATCAATCAACATCTGACAAAGAAAATAAAGATGCTGCAAATCGGTCAAGAGAGCCAGATGGTAAGAATGATTGAAGTGATGAGTTCTGCTAGACAAGCTGAAACAGAAAGAACACTTGCTATTGATGATAGAAGGAAGATTACAGAGAAGCTACAGTAAAAGGAATTAGAAATTCAAAGACATGCTGAGCATCACCATGAGATCACAAATCAGATTATTCTAATGAGTCAAGAAGCAAACATAATGAAAATAGAACTCATTGAAAGAGTGAAGGCTATTTGTGAACTAAGAGAAGAGAATGAAAAACTAAAGCATGAGGTTAGAATTCAGCAACAACATAATGAAGTTATCAGAAAGGCTGAAGAGAGAAATAAAAGAATAGATGATTTTCTTTAAGGACAATGAAGAGTAAACAACAACAACGGTCTAGGCTTTACCAAAAATGGAGAATCATCAAATCAAGCCAATTCAAATAATGTCTATGAAAATCCAAGACCAAGAAGGATGACATACAAACACTGTGGAAAGCAAGGCCACACATCAAATGTATGCCGAGGAAAAATGAAAGGTATTCCTAAATCTACATCTTCATTCATAGGTTTCTGTTATAAATGTAACAAGAAAGGACATAAAGAATATGAATGTAAGTCTAAGATGGAACAACCAAAGAAGGAAACCTACATGGACAAATACTTTCCTTAATGCAAGATGAATGGGCACACAAGTCTTGAATGTTGGAAAAAGAAAAGGCAAGCATGGAAGCTAAAAAGTCAAGGAACTCCCTATCAACCAAAGAGAATCAGTAATCAATATGTATGGGACTACAATACTTGGAAAATTTGTATAGCATGTGGTAGATATGGTCACATTGCTGCAAAATGCATAAGGGTGTGGACCAAAAGGTCTAGAGGCTGGTCAAACCCTGGAATGACATGTTTACACTGTCACAAAGTAGGTCATCTCAACAAATATTACAAAGACCGAATGACAGAGACAAGCACATATCCGAATGGAAACACCATTGAGGATATCCGAAGGGCTAGAGACAAAATTTGGAGAAAGGTGACAATGGAACAATGCAAATGGTGACACCCCATCTAATGGATCTGTTGACATCACCACCCCCACTTGAGATGAATAAGTAAGTATGGAACTACACTATACCAAGTCATATTTTGCATCAGTTCCATTATACAAATTGATAGATAGTCAAAATTTGCATAATAAAGATGCATATTATGTTACTTGTTTCAATTCTAAGAAAACAACCCTGTCGGTATACACATACCAAAAATCATCGCTAAACATAAAGGATGAGATGTTTACACTTACCAGAATTTTTTTGGTCAACACATAAAATGGCTAAGTTACCAATGTAATCCGATCCCCGTCGGTAAGGAAGCAAAGTGAAACATTTGTCATGACAGAATACTGATATCCGTCGGTAAAAGAAAATTTTTTAACAGCTATCCTAAGCATCATGCCAACACCGACAATGACTTTTGAAAGTCTTCCCAATGAACTCTGTCTTCATGTCCTGGTGATTTTTTGAGAATTTATGACAAAGACTTAGGGAAAAAACTCTATAAATATACGACAGGAGCACTTCATTTTGCACCCGCAATTTGAAGAGAAAGCAGAGCGAAAAATAGATCGATTGAAGAGAAAAAAGTAGAGAGACCTCAACTTGATCCACACACAAAAAACATATCATTCACCATTATCACAGATCGAAGTAAGTACCGAGAGCACCAAAAGTATTTTATTGTTATTGTTCAAGAAAGCCCTAAATTTCAAGAAAGCCCTAAAACTTTAAAAACAATGGCAACCACATTGAGAACCATAAAGATCAAGAGTGATAAGAAGAATGTAGTCAGGTTAATCAAGAATAACACCTATGTTGAACCCAAATACAAGATATCTCTGGAGATTGCATCACAACCTGATGAAACCGGTGTGTTCTCTAAGATTCCACCTAGGATTATTCTTATAGAAGACGTTAGGTCTTGTATTCACTGCAAAATTGCCGAAATAGGTGATCTAGAGATGGATGAAGCTTATAATAAGCTTTGTGATGCAGAAGGCAATCTAAAAGAAGAGCACAAACACTTAGAGGTTAAAGGGATAACTAATGCCCTATATTTCAAGAGGGACTTCAAGACCGACTGGATTAGGTTGGGGCTTAGCAGATTGCATGACCAGAATTTTTTTTCATGAGTCACAATAGACATTGACCTACACACCCCTTTGAAGTCCGCTCCATAATCTTTATTCCATATATTTCTAGTTTTAAAAATAGATGTTTAAGGAATAGTCTTATGCGTGACTCTAGAGTTGACCACTGTGAAAGGCACTTCATTATTAACATTTGTTCCTAGTTGTTCTATCGGCTCTCCAGTGGCCACATATTCCTTTTGTGACACTATATCTTTATTGCCTTGATGACCATTATTTTCAACATTTCACGTCAAATTATCTATAAATGACCTTAGGGAGACTACAATATTTGTATCTTGAGGCACAAAATCACCTCTAGAGCCATTTGGAATATTCATTGATGAGTTAATCTTGGGCCCCATAGGCTAAGTACTATAATTGTTCGAATTAAGTGAGACCAAATTAAGGGAATGCTAGTTAATAAGGGATCTATTTAAATCTGGGACCTCACCTTGTAGGGAAGCTCCATTCCCCTTCAGGTTATCACTTTCCTTCCTCTAGACTATTTTAGATGTTTTAGGCTTTGAATTTTTTTGTGGGCAGCCCTTAGCACAATGTCCAATTTTTTTTAATAATGAAATCATGAAAATGGGATGGATTAAAACTTGATATATAATGTCCACACAACTAGTTTTCAATTTATAGTAACTTGTATAGGAAAATCCATTTCTTGTTTAATATTGATACAAATATACACAAAAATTAAAATTTTCCTAGTGCTTGTCATAGAATCTAGTGACAATAACTCCCCAAACCAAGTTGTCACTCCTCAAAAAAAAAATTTGTCGCAAAGTTCCTGAGGTAAACTAGAGAGCCTCAGTAAGTCTAGGGAAGTGTCACATACCCAATCCTAAGGAGAAAAGCCATGCTCCCATTTCTTAAGCACTAGGGAGAACCAACCAAGCATATAAGGACCACCAACCATGAAATAATGTAAATCATCCTCACAAGGGAACTTGAAGGAAAAAAACCATTTTTCTTTTGCTAGAACATCAATCTCACCATTATTTTTTCTTTATAGGATATCCAAGCTCAAACTGCCCCATTATTGTCTCGAGGACCAACAAATTTTCTTGTTAATGAGCATTCCATTAATGTAATTCCTTTCTCTACTTGGAAACAGACACTAAGATTCAAAAGTACCAGAAATAGGGTCAATACAATAAAAAATAGAGGATATTTCCTTACCTTTCAATCTGGAACCAAAGAGTTTCATCCATTTTTGGGTTCTCCACTTGATGTATTTGACCAGAGGTCTTGTCTAAGAAATTGTCAACTTATGCAATATTTTGTGTGTATTTGAAAAATAGTCAAGTGCTCCTACCTAGATGTTCTTAACCTCTAAATATAGAGTCTGCATACAAAAAATTATGGATGAAAACTCCCATATATTTTTTCATCTTTGTCGCAAAGTAGGGCATAAATTTACTACTTAGTAAAGAAATAAGAAAAATCACAAAGTTTGATGAAAAATAGCCTACCCAGAAGTTCCCTTTTCCACTCCCATTGCAAAGATTCAGATGGATGAAAATACTAATACTACTAAAGATCACTTGAAGATGCATGTCAATACTGTTAGGTTAAAAGATGTTGTTATGAGTAGCTCCACTTGGGTCAAGAAAAAAAGGTGTGAAGAAGAAAATAGTAACAACTACTCTATAGAGAACCTAAAGATGGACGATTCACTAAATTATCTGAGCCAAAAAGAATGGAATATCGTTATATTTTCCCCTGGTCTCAAGAAAACTAGGTCAAGGGATTTTGATCCAGATATGTCAACAAAATTATTAGTAACCTTTTTTTAAAACCACCCTAATGGATAGAGAAATTGTCAAATTTGATGTTCCTTCTCTGTTTTGTTTGGCTTTGTTGATATGTGAAGCTATTATTTTTGTTTAGTGAAATTATGTTGTGTCTTCTCTAGGTTGTTCCCTGTAGCCTTTCTATGCTTATTATTTCTTTTGAAAAAGGTTTTGGGCCTTTTCAAAACTATTTTTGGTCTGTGGTGATTTTTGGCTTTCTTTCTAAGCGTTTTTTATGGTTTCTATTTTTGATCCATAAGAATATGGGGTCCTTAACCACTTACCTTTATCAGAAACACCATTAGACACATTTTATTTTGAACTTCATGTTGGAATAATAGAAAAAAAAATATTAGCTAAAATAAAAGTTTGATTTTAAAATTGAGTTTTGAAATAATCAAGATAATTTTCATAAATTAATGAACTAAAGATTGTACATTTTAACCTAAATATGAAATAAATGAATGAAAAAAATGATGAGGAAACATAGAAAGAAAATTATATTAAAATTAAACAACATGCTTAAGTTATGATGGTGGTAGTATTTTTGTGTTTATTTCGGCTTAATTATTTTTTGTGCATTACTTTTCTAGGAGAGTCCTCATAATAGGTTTGGGAGGCGACCCAAGTCATCCCTTGTGTCATACCTTTAAATTGGTTGTTCCAAATATTTATGCCACAAATTTGGTGTACACTTGTGCAATTTATTTTCTTGTATGAGAGATGTATAGAATTCATTTTAATAAATATGATGGTTCTCCTTAGTGTTCCAATGACTGTTTGCCAAAAAGTATAGCATGACCAATTTTGGTTATTAATTTTGGGATCTTTGCAATTTTTGTTCTCTATAATAAATTTTTTTACTAGAGAGGAACCTCTTTGTTTTCATTCTTAATCTAAATAAGTGTCTTACATGGGATAATGTTAGACAATGAGGATTTCAGGGGCCTTCTATATGTGTTCTATGTGGGTTTCATGAGAAGTATTCCTTGTACCTTTCTTTGAGTGTCCTTTTTCTTTGGGTCTTTAGGCTCTATGCTAGACATTTTGGAGATATTATTTTGTTCCTGTCATTTCTTTGTCTTATTTTTGTCTCACTTGGGTCAA
Organism: Thuja plicata; assembly: GCA_018584345.1. Lineage (NCBI taxonomy): Eukaryota > Viridiplantae > Streptophyta > Pinopsida > Cupressales > Cupressaceae > Thuja > Thuja plicata. The sequence goes on along the minus strand of MU224789.1, from coordinate 2,262,757 downwards.
ACTCATACTACTTTTTCCTAGTGGTGGCCTAGGACATTGGTCCTCTATTTCTCTTATGGCAAATTTTATTAGAGAGCAATTTTCATATTATCTAGGGTCATTAGAATCTCATGGATAATTTTTGACATATAATGTTAACTTCACTTTAAGAGACTCTTGCTCCTAAATGCTCTTTTGATCAAATTATTCATCATGTGGATCTCATTGTAGTCCAACATTTGGATTATGATATTTTTTATTGTAAGTCTCAAACTTCTCTTTCTAAACATCCTTCTTTTCATGACGCATATAGAGATGGCCATGAGAAACCTCCTATAAACGATGTCTTTAAAATTAACATTAAGAATTCATGTACATGTAATCTTGGACTACCTAGATTGGACATGTTAGTTGCGATAATTCTAGTTCAGTACCATTTTTGTCTTTGGATTCTAGATTTGGGACTAATAAGCAAATGAATGTTTACGCCCTTCTTCTTATTTAAGTAGGAAGGTTGTGAGATAGGTTAAAATCATGCTATTTTTGAGATCTATCTTCTATTATTTTGTCTTCATATCTTAATGATAAGAATTTTGAGAGCTCTTATTGGCATCTAGCATATTTGACTACTCAAATTCTTCATTTATCTTAGAGCTTCAATTTCATTATTTTTTTTTATAATCATCGTATTTTTTCTTACTTTTTGCTAGTCATGTACCTTTTGACTTGTTGATTTGTAAGGGGGCT
>MU224789.1:2227901-2261829 GCA_018584345.1 Thuja plicata | reverse complement strand
AAACAAAAATAGGAACGTGGTGTGACATTAGCCCGTTTGGGTACTGGAATACCATATCCTGGATATGGTCAATTCAGGAAGATGCTTATCCTCAAAATGAAATCCAGAATATAGGCTGACCCGTTTGGTTCACCCGGAAGATGAATGAGAAGATGCATAAGGAATTTCAATTCATTATTTTTTAATTTCTTTGAATATGGTGTGTATATATACACACATGCACACATGTGTATATATACATACATACATGTGTGTGTATATACACATGTATATATACATGTGTATATATATACACACATGTATGTGTATAATACACACATGTATACACATATACACATACACACTTGTGTGTATACACACACATACACACATATACACACATTTGTGTACATATACACACATACACACGTGTTTATACACACATACATGTGTGTGTATACACACATACATGTGTGTGTATACACACATGTGTGTATATACACATACAAGTATGTATCGATATATATATTTATACACACGTGTATATATATACACACATGTGTGTATACACATATACACATATTTATGTATATATACACACATACAAGTGTGTATCCATGTATACACATATACACACATGTGTATATATATACACACATACACATATACACACGTGTATATACACACATATACACACACCATATATATATATATATATATATATATATACGGATCCCACGAAATACTAAATTTGGTTTTTTAAAAATTGGAATTCCCATTCCACTTATTTTGAAATTCCAATTCCACCTATTTAGGTGGAAGATGATAATCCCAGTATGGGGACAAAATGAGAATTTCAGAATTCCAATTCCATTTTCTCCAAGGACTCAAACATGAAATTTGGCATTATCCAGAATTAGATAATGTCAATTCCTGTCATATTCCAGGAAACAAACGGGTGAGTCGTAGAGCTTATTCCTTGGACAATATGCAACAAACTGAAAAAGTGAAAGATTCGTTCTTTCCTCTACTCTGACAAAAAATAGCAACAACAATTTCACTCAATCAAGCAATGGAATCCTTGAGAGTTCTTGTATTCTGTGAATCTATTTTTTTCTTTCCACGACCACGATGTCATAAACCACTCAAATTAAAGAAAGAATGGTGCTCTGGGAAGAGTAACAGCTAAGTAAGCAGTAAATTATCCACCTGCAATTTTTATTTATTTTCAACCAGCTATAACGAGTTCAACGAGAACAATTTGATGCATAGTTATCTTATGAGAATCATTTGAATGCCGTATGAATTGAAGCCTCGTATTCTCGACTCGCAACAGTAATAAATAACTTCTGATGCAGAAAATAGAGAATTTTTTACCATTCGTTCTTGTGCGGATCAATGTATTGGGAGAAATATTTGATCTATACTTGTCTGAATACATTCATTTGAAAGGCCCAAAAGTTGAAGCGTTTTATTCCAAACTCGGAAAGAGTTATTGAGATCTGAAGCTTGTGCAGAAACTTTAGCTGGTTTGCAAATGTAAGTGTAATAAACACATCCATTTTCCTGTCGATTCTTACGTTTGCAGAGAAATTGTTGAATCTCTGCTTTTGTTGCGCAAAACAGAACACTTCTTGCTCCTATTCATTTATTCAAAGCACAATGATCTTAACTGTCGGATTTGGCATGTAAGGTTTGTTGAAGATTTGAGGGCGGATGTCTCGTCACAATCTTCTGACAAAAGATATCAGTACCCTCCAATTCATCTTTGACTATTAATGTCAGGAATAAGCCAAGCCCAATATTTATAGCATAATTATCTCAAATAAAACCAAATAATATAATCAAGGGAAGCCAAGCCAAGCCAAGGGAGAAATCCGCATTGAAGGATTTCCAAAAGAGAGAAAAAGAAGGGTAAATAACTACATAGTAGTTGGACGGTGGGGGAATGTTCTCGCCCTTTTCCGGAGATTCCGATCCTATGTTTATTTTGTTATACTATTCTTATTTTATCCTTGTCGATGTTATCTTTTATGGAAGATTATGGCTGATCAATCTATGCATTATGACATTGGCGGAATAAAAAGGATGGTGCATTTCACAAAGTAAATGGTACTTGTTACGCTGAAACAGACAATTTATTTTTTACCTTTTTTGGTATAGTCGATTGTTCGTGACCACAAAATGGGTAATGGCCGTTGGGTATCAATAACGACACTTGCAAAATTGTAACTTAATATTGAAGAACGGAACCGATTAAAGGTGGGGTATACAAACGAACAAATGCTTGCAGACTGAGTCTAAAAGTTAATATATTTATTGAAAATGTCCATAGAGATATATACCATCGGCAACTAATATTTTTTTTACAAATACATTTAAAATGTTTTTTATCATTAATTTAAGCTTTTACTTTATTGTATTTAAATTTAAAGATAAAATTCTAATTTTCTTTTGTTTCGAATCTATTTATTATATTAATGATTATAAAATAGATTATTTGTGATAATAATAATATTAAAGTAGATTATAGAGTTTTATTTAGTTTTCAATTTGATTTCTGGTTTTGATTGTGTGTAATTTTTAGCATCAACGTTTCGGATCACACTCCATGATTCTGATGATGGATCACGGAGTGTGATCCGAAATGTTGATGCTAAAAATTACACACAATCAAAACCAGAAATCAAGTTGAAAATTCTTATTGATTGTGAAAATATGATCGATTTAGTTTTATTTAGGTTAATCTAATAGAATTTATTTATATAAAAGTATAGGTGGTAATTTTAGGTTAATGAATATCCATTTTTTATGTGTATCCTATATCAGCTGTAATTTCATACATCTTGATAATTTTATCTATTCTATATGTTTCCATAGTTATGATTTATTATTTGTAACTTGGCTATAACACATTTTTTTAAAATATTATTTAATATTTTTAACTTGGTTTTAACATATTTCATTAAAAAAACGTTAACCATTCCTTTTACATAGCTAATGAAGGAGGAAAATATGTTAACTTGGGTATGTTGAAAATAAGGTGAAGAGTGCTTGTGATATAAAATTTTTAATGTGATATCAAGCCTAAACATAAGATAACCAAATTTGAAACAAAAGTATCATTACACCAATCAACATCTATGAAAATTCATCAAGCCAACAAGACATCAAATTTACATAAAAAGGGGGCTTAGGGAATAAAATATAGACTGAGTTTATTATGAATTTATTTCTTGAGTTTAGCTAAATATAGGTTTTTCACCTAAACAAATTCTATGATCAAAAGTTAGTGAAATATAGTAAATAACTAAACAAAATTCTTAAAATTACCAAATAAACCTTTGTCTAAATTGTAGTTAATTCCACTTCAAAATAATACAATAAGAATCATCAACATGATGTTATGAAACCAATTTCAAACACTAGATATTGATTTTATGAACCCAAATTTAAAAGTCATATTTTTATCTATTTTAGAAAAAAAAAATTAATGCATTACCAAATGACTATTTAAAAAATGGTGTTTGCTATTAAAAACTAGTTTTCAAAGGACATAGAAACGCACTAAATTTCACAAACCACTAGTTTACATCATCTCCAAATTCCTAACAATTTAGCGACAATAGGTGTCCAAATGTGAAGTTTTTTTTTTTCAAAATGTTTGTTTTAGTGTCAAAATTGGCTAAAAAGTATAACCCACCATTGGGATCACTTGTTCGTGTTCGTGTACTATTTCTTTTTTATCTTGATTTTTAGTGTTAATGGGCATGTATGATAGTTATAACCTAATAAAGGATTAGATTTCTAAATGATTACATTCCTCTATAATAGGTCCATACCCACTTACCTTAGTAAAAAACATCATCAAACATAGTTCATTTTGAACTTCATGTTCAAATAACGACTATATAAAATGATTAGCTAAAATATAAATTTAACTTTAAAATTGAACTTTGAAATAATTGGGATCATTTTCATTAATTGATAAACTCAATATTGTATATTTGAACCTAAATATGAAATAAATAAATGAAAACTAATGACCATGAAAAATATCAAGCCATGAAAAATATCAAGAAGACCACAACTTCACATCGAGCAAGAAAATAGAAAATTTGGAAAACAAGACACAACAATTATAGGCTTCATACAATGGTGTCCAAATGATCAAAATGGTAACTGAAATAAAACCAATAATTCTACAAAAATTCTACAACAAGAAGCACCACAAAAGGATTTAGAGATGGATAGCACATGGGAAATATCAATGCCCAAGAAGCAAGAAGAGACCTACAAAAATATGACTAAGATAAAATATGTAGACCATGTTATAAAATGTACCAATTTTATGTATGTAAAAATGAAAAAGTCACACCCCAAGCACCAAGAAAACTCATCAAATTTGCATTTCTCTAGAAGAAATCCAATGTGATTTCCATGATTAAATCCCATTAAATTAACAACTAGGAATATTTGAAAACCTCATGAAAAGATCATAGGAAACTACACAAGATGAACCCTGACTAGTGTACACGAATACTCAAAACAACAACAAGAATCCATCTAGTAAAAAGGAAGAAGTAGAAATGCCATGTCCATTAAAAGATGCTAATTAGAATATGTAGATATCAGATCATAGAATACAAAATAAACATAATAGATGAAAACAAGTTATCACATCTCTTAGAAGTCTTATCCAAGTCCAAGGAAGGAGAGCACCACAAAAATTAAATATAATCATCCAAAAAATATAAAGAAATGTTCCAAATGCAGCTTGCAAATTAAGACATATCCACACTCAAACCCCACACCACCAAGAAATAAAATAAGACACCCAACTTTTGACATAGTAGCAACCTTATACACCCAAGTAAAACCACATAAGTGATACAAATGAAAATTGGTTTTATGCTCAAACACATCCAAAAATGAATCTAAAAGACAATTAAGTGAAGGAGAGGGAGGATAAAACATGTGACCAAATTAAAGGGTCAATATTTTCGCAGAAAAATCTATGATTTCTTATTATTTACAATATTTAAAGAGACCATCTCCAACAACACCTTTATTGGTCAGCTAATTAGCGAAAGTTTTGCCCTCTCTATAACAGTGAGAAACCACAAAAGGGTTAAAGTTTCTAACTTTAAAAAATATTGGTACAAGAAGATAGTTCAATTTCTAAGAAATAAAAATTTAATCATCAAAGCATTATAGACTAGCATTGAATCCCCTTTAATACATAAAGGTCTATGATATTTTTCTTTAAAACTTGTTCTAGGCCTAATTCCAAAGTCTCAAGTTCAACCTTGATTTTGGTGCCATAAGACATATTTTTGCATATTGCTACTATAATAGTGCTATTTAAATTTCAAATAGAAACACTAGTACTAGATGGCCTAAAGATCCCCTTGGATTCTCCGTGATAGTTAAGCTTCATATTAGTCTATGGGAGGAGTCCATTTAATCATACTTAAGTTACCTTTATTTTTCCAAATTGGAAGAGAATCATTTATTGGAGGAGATTTCAATTGGGACCAATTTTTACAAATGTTCCCATCCCATGAAGTAAAAGGGAAAGGTTTATCAAGCCTTCTAAAAACTCCACACACAACAGTTTTAGAAATGAATCGCTCAATACCCATAATAACTTGTTCAATTGGAGTGATAATTTTTTTTAAAATTCTCCTATTGTATTCAAGCTATATTTTTTAGATGAGGATAGAGAGACTAGCCTCCCAAATTTTGGAAAACATACTCCCTAGAGTAGAGTAGCTAACTCTGAAGATGAGACAAGAAATTATTGCAAAGAGGCAAACTCTTGGTAAGTTGATGTGGTAGCCATTTCCAACATTGGTTTTGATAGAAAAAGAAGCAAGATGGTGCTGGACCATGGAATAGAGGATTAGTAGCACATTAAAAGCATATTAATGGAACTAATCTAACCTAAAAAGTATTTTAGCAGAATATCAAAATTACCAGTTCTAGTTCTGCCTCTATCAAAAACAAAAGTGACAGTTCTACGCCAAGGGATTAAACCAGAGTAGTTTCTACCATCAGTAGCATATAAAGTAATAGCAGTAAGCCTCGCAGGGCTAAACCAAACCAAAATAACAAAATTAAAAGTAACCCCAATCACAGAACAGGGGAACGGAGGGTCAAGCCCAGCCAAAAAAACCTGAACCATAGACAGTAGAGTTAGCTCTTCCCTCCCAGTTGTTTAGACAGCAAGGTTCTTGCCCACTCCTCCTGAAGAAATAGGAACAAATCCTTGTTATCCTTGTCCGCTTCCAATTTTCCACCCGCCAGCTTTTCCTGCCATTTCCAACATTGTTGAGAAAAGGATAAATTTAAATTAATATTATTTTTTGATTCAATAATGTGACCATAGAACACAAGAAAAGGATAAATTTAAATTAATATTATTTGTTGATTCAATAATGTGACCATAGAACACACATGGAAAGACAACAATAATCCTATTTATGTGAAGTCTCTTACTAGATAAAATACAGTCTTGAATAGCTAGATATGCAAATGTGTCAATTTTAAGGAGACGAAAAGAACTCCAACATAATTTAATAGACCAATCATCAACCCTTACAAATTTTTCCAAGGATAGATTCCCCTCTTTAATTTTATAATTATCTGATTTAGACTCTTTCCATATTATTTTATGTTCTTTTAAAGAAAAGATGACAAAACATATTCCAAATTTCATCTTGGAAGGCATTTTTTAGAGTTTCAGTTGTGAATTAAAATTCACAATGCTGGGGAATTGACATTTTTTCTAAGGCTTCATTTTTCCCTCCATGACAAAAATTTCCTTCTAGAGACACTGTGTGTGCTTGCCACTTGATGACATAGCACATTTGTGGGTCAACTGTCTTCTATTTTTCACGAGAAGTCTCCACCCGAGTACCATGTGTTTTATCAAAGAGATAACTACTTTTCCTTTTTTTAGTGGGACCCAATTCTTTCTAAGAATGACATGTGGTGGTTTCACAGATGTTTGGAAGTGTTCAGATTCCTTTCAATACTACCTTTCATGACTGTGTTCCATGTTCTCTTCTTGCATGCCTTTGAGAAAATCTAGCATTATCCTTGAGGGAGAGTTCACACATATGTACCACGTGTCATCCCCTGATTAAAGTTGGAGGTTTTTGAGTGTCTTGTATTTGCAAGCTTGGTTTGTTTCAATTCTGGCATTTCTTCTGATGAAGTAGTTGAGAGAATTAATGATGAATCTGATTTTGAGTGGTGGCTAAGCATATTTTCAAGGATTTGATTCGATAAGCTATTAGTTGAGTTTAATGATGGATGATCTAATTTTGTTAGCAGATCAAGGATTAGCTTTTAGTTTTCAAGGCCAGTGATGGAGATCTTGTTTTCCCAGTTCAGTGGAGTATGACATGCAGCACAATTTTTGATCCGCTTTGTGTTAGGGTTTTCAAGCGACCACTTCATAACTACTATATATTGTCAAAAATTTGTATTTAGAAAAGATACTTCTGGTTGAAAAAATCTCTATTAACAAAGAATGGAAAAGGAATTTCTATTCTTGTATGAAAATATATTCTTGGAAGCCTTAAGATTGTAATGGGCATGTGAATCAAAGAAATATTTCAATCATGCTACTATTCCTTTGTTCTTTCAAGATTCATTGCTTCATGAATTTTTTATGTGCTTTTTCTTGACTTCAGTGCATGATTTCAGGTTTTTTCTAGGTAGATTATGATTTAAGCTTCTCTATTCTGTGATTATCATTGTAAGGCTTTTCTTTATTTCTAATGCTCAAATGAATATTGATAGATCTATGACTATTCTTGACTTGTATTTGATCTAAAGGGTTTCCTTGTTATTTAATTTTGTGGAATAGCCTATGAGTTTTTAAAGTGTTCCAAAAGTGTAGTGTATCACTTTTAATGTTTTAAGTAACACTTATTCCTATTTTCTCTCTACAACAAAGAGCTAGCTTCTAAAATCCTAGAGGTTTCTCACTGAAAATGCATAAGGTCCCCCATTCATTGACTTTCCCATAGGTTGTATATCTAGGAGTTATTTGATGCAGGAGCATCTTGGGTCTTTGGAAATCCTGCTTAAACAAAAATATGTTTACTTCATTCCTTAGTCTATTCTCTATTGCTCAGCATGTTTGTTCTTTGTTGCTCGACATGCTTTCCGAATAGCTTGATCATGATTGTGTTCTGATGCTTGACTCTTCTTTGGATGAGGTCTTCTGTTGCTCAGTCATGCCTGTGCTGAGTTGGTTTATTTGGGAATTGGAGTTGGTGGCTGAATTCTTCATTTAATTTTCGTAGATGGATTTATTTGGGATCTATCTTGGGATTCATGTGGACCTAAATCTGGGTCTCTCCTTTATATTTGAGTGCCAACCTCTTTGGTGGACTCTTGTATATATTCTTTTGTATGTTCTTAGTTTGGTAGCAAGTCTTAGAGAAAGAAGGAAAATGTTAAGATATTGAAGATCCGAGATCTCTTTTGTAAGAAGATCAAATTGTAATACATTATGATGTATATGGTCGTAACCAGGAAGGCCTTACAGCCTAGCATGTATTGAGTTTGATTATTTAATAATAAAAGATCTCTATGTTTCTCTCTCACTATTTTGTTGTGTTCTTTCCGCATTGTTTCCGCAGGCTCAATGGTTCTGGGTGTTCCCTAGGCCCTGTCTCCTTCCCTCCTTGCTTTAGGTGGTATGAAAGAGAGTTGAGATCCATGCTTCCTTCTTGTAAACTCTAAAGATATTTTCTGTAGGGTGGCAGGTTGCGATCTAACCTACAACTGCAGAGAGTTTCAAGATGGTTCGTGGGAAAGGAAATGTTGATCAAGGTATAGATGATATGCTTAGACAGATGGCTACAAGATTGGAAGTTGTTGAGGCAGCCCAGTACAAAGGAAGACATCTTGAAGATGTTAGTGATGATGAATTTGAATAGGTTCAACGTGAAGTTGCACTACACCTGTGATGGACCAGGAAGAAGAGAGATTCCTAAGAGCCTTGACAAGTTTGAAATCCACACCTCAGTTCAATCCTCTTGAGTAGAGTGAGAAATTGGATTCTGATGAATTGATTGACTGGATAACTGAAATGGAAAAGTATTTTGAATATGAGAATGTTGCAGAAGATAAAAAGGTGAAGATTGCAAGCACAAAACTGAAAGGTCATGCATCCTTATGCTGGGAACATTTGCAATTAGATAGAAAGAAGAAAGGTAAAGAAAAAATCAAGGTATGGGATAAGATGGTTAATAAATTGAAAGGAAAATTTATACCTTGTGATTATCAGATTAACCTAATCTAGGGAATGCAAAGCATGAAGCAGAAGGACAAATCGGTCGAAGACTATACGAAAGAATTCTATAGATTGGACATTAGATCTGGACACGTTGAAGATGAAATGGAAGGAGTTGCAAGATACCTGAATGGCTTGAGATGTTCCATAGAAGATGAAATCATTTTGGTCAAAATGGAAGGTATTGAAGAGGCATACCAATTTTCCCTAAAATTTGAAGAGAAATTAAAGAGAAGATATGAACAAAGACAAAGGGGTAGAGGAGGAAGATCCCCTAGAGGAAGAGGTAGATCTCATGGTGAAAACAATAGATCTAAACCAGACAAGTCAAATATAGACACTAGTCAAGATAAAGGAAAGACTGAATGGAAAGGTGGAAATTCATACAGAGTAAGAGGAAATTACTCCAGAGGTGGATATAGCAGAAGAGGGTTCCAAGTAACTTGTTACAATTGTGGTGAAGAAGGACACAAATCCTTTGAGTGTACACATGCAATCAAGAAAGATGGTAGCAGTAGCAAAAATTTCTTTGTTTCAAGAGGAGACATCCAATGAACCTGAAAATAACCTCATGATAAGAAGGATACTATGGAGTGAGAAGGATAAGCAAGATCCGATCAAAAAATGTTTGTTCAAAACTAGATGTAGAGTTGTAGACAAGGTTTGGAAGGTCATTGTTGAAAGTGGAAGTTCAGAGAATTTGGCATCTGAGGAAATGGTTTTAAATTTGCAGTTGGAGAGGATGAAGCATCCAAAACCCTACAAGATCTCATGGATGAAGGATGAGCGCACATTAATGGTGAGTGAACAATGTTTTGTGAATCTGAAAATTGGAAAGTACTATGATAAGGTGTTATGTGATGTTTTTGATATTAGCAGCAGCAAAAGGGTGTTATGCCAATGGATTGTTGTCATATTTTGTTGGGTAGACCTTGGCAATATGATAGGCATTCTATACATGATTGATGGTTGAATAGATATACTATTTGGGTCGATGGGAAGAAGCAAATTTTGTTACCTTTGGTTGAAGAATCTGCTGATGAGTTATGTACATCTATGAAAGTTTATCTAATGGAAGGTAGAAAGTTTGTTAAGGATTTGAAAAGAGATGATATTTGTTATGCTTTGATTCCTAACAAACCAAGTAAGAATGTAGAAGATGACATAGCTGCAAAAGTTGAAAAGTTGCTGACTGAATACAAAGAAATCATTTTAGATAATGTACTTGATGGTTTTCCACCAATCAGAGATATCAGTCATTGTATGAATCTAATTCTTGGAGCTAGTTTACCAAACAAAGCACCACATAGGTTAACACCTACCAAGAATGAAGAGCTTAATCAAAAAGTTCTTGAATTGTTTAACAAAGGCTTAATCAGAGAAAGTTTGAGCCCATGTGCAGTACCTACTATGTTGGCACCTAAGAAGAATGGAGAATGGAGAATGTACACTGATTCCAGAGCAATAAAAAAAATCACAATCAAGTATAGGTTTCCTATACCAAAAATGGATGACATAATGGATTGTTTGAGTTGAGCAAAGTATTTTACCAAGATTGATTTGAAAAGTGGATATCATCAAATCAAAATCAGAGAAGGTGATGAGTGGAAGACTACTCTCAAGACAAAGGAAGGTTTGTATGACTGGTTGGTTATGCCTTTTGGTTTAACTAATGCACCCAGTACATTTATGAGGTTGATGAATCAAGCTCTAAAAAAATCCTTGAATAAGTGTGTGATTGTATATTTGGATGACATTTTGATATTCAGTAAGACTAGAGAAGAACATTTGATGCGTATAAGACAAGTGTTGTAGAGATTAAAAGAAAAAAAGTTGTTGATAAATCTGAAGAAATGTTCCTTCATGAAAATAGAGCTTGTGTATTTGGGATTTGTGATTTCAACTAATGGTTTGAAGATGGATCCAGAGAAGGTTAAAGCAATATTGAGTTTTCCTACACCTGAAAATGTCAATGAGGTAAGATCATTTCATGGATTGGCAATTTTTTACAGGAAGTTTATCAGAAATTTTAGTTCTATTTGTAATGCTATGACTAAAATAATGAGAGGACACAAAAGAGAGTTCAAATGGACACATAGAGCTGATAAGAGCTTTGAAGATTAAAAGTTGAAATTTGTTGAATTACCTGTGTTGGCATTACCTAATTTCAATAAAGTATTTCAAGTTGAATGTGATGCAAGTGGAGCTGTGTTAACTCAAGAAGGTAAACCTGTAGCTTTCTTTAGTGAAAAGTTGAATGATGCAAAGAGAAAATATTTTGTCTATCATTAGGAATTATATGCTATTGTGCAAGGTATGAATAAATTGAGACATTACTTGATGCCAAATGAATTTGTGTTGTATATTGATCACAAGGCTTTACAATATTTGGGTAGTTAGAATAAGTTGAATCAAAGACATATGAAATGGGTTGAATATTTGCAGAGATTTACATTTGTGATTAAGCGTAAGAGTGGAGTTTCTAACAGAGTTTTTGATGCATTGAGTAAAAGAAGACCTTTGTTGACTAAAATGAGAGTTGAAGTTGTTGGCTTTGATGACATGAAGAATTTGTATGAAAATGATCTTGATTTTTCAGAGCAGTGGAGAGTGTGCAAAGCACCTAATACAAATTAATCAAGTAAGTATGAAGACTATTTCATTCAGGAAGATATGTTGTTTAAAGGTATTTAGTTGTGTATACCAAGAGGATCAATGAGAACTAATCTAATAAAGGAGAAACATAGTAGTGGATTGGCTAGACACTTTTGCATTGATAAAACATTGAGTTTGCTCAAGGAGAGGTACTTTTGGCCTCAGTTGTATAAAGATGTTCATAAATTTGTAAGAAGTTGTGGATTCTGTCAAGTTGCAAAGGGTGTAAGTTAGAACACTACTTTGTATACACCTATTACTGTTCCTGAGAAACCTTGGAGTGATATCAGCATGGATTTTGTTCTTGGCTTATCTAGGACAACAAGAGGTAATGATTCTATATTTGTTGTTGTGGATAGATTTTCCAAGATGACACATTGCCTACCATGTAAGAAAGCATCAGATGCAGTGCATATAGTAGATATTTTCTTTAAAGAGATTGTCAAATTGCATGGATTACCAAGGAGTATCATCTCTGATAGAGATAGTAAGTTTGTAAGCTATTTTTGGAGAACAGTTTGAAGGAAGTTGAATACTGAGTTGAAATTTAGTTCTACATTTCATCCATAGATTAATGGAAAAATAGAGGTTGTAAACAAAAGTTTGGATAACTTGTTGAGATGTTTAGTTTGAGACACACCAAGCAATTAGGATTTGATGTTGGCACAAGAAGAGTTTGCATAAAATAGTTCAGTAAATAGAAGTACTGGAAAGACACCTTTTAAGATTGTTCATGGAACACAACCTAGAGGTATATTAGATTTAAGAGAAATTTTTGGTGAAGAGAAAAGAAGTGCTGAAGCAAAGGAATTTGCAGAATTTATGATGACATTGCATGAGGATGTGAAGCAAAAGCTGGAGAAAAGTAATCAGATATACAAAGATGATACAGACAGATCAAGAAGACATAAGACATTTGAAGTTGGTGATGTTGTGATGGTTCATTGGAAGAAACGAATATTTCCTATTGGAACATATGGGAAACTGAAGATGAAGAAATTTGGTCCTTGTAAAATACTGAGAAGATTTGACAGTGGAAATGCTTATGTAGATTTGATCTCTTTTACTTTTTTAAGTAACACTTCTTCCACTTTTCTCTCTACAATAAAGAGTTGGCTTCAAAAATCTCATAGATTGCTTAGTGAAAACTGATAAGGTCCCCCATTCACTGAGTTTCACATAGGTTGTATATCTAGGAGTACTTTTAGATATCAAAATCAACAATTTGTAAAAATTGTATTGATTTCAAGGATACTCTCTAAGACTCATTAGAATCTCTCAAGTGAAATTAGTCTTTCACATATATTCCCCATAGAGGTTTTAATAAGATAACAATTTTTGACATGTAATAGTTATCAAGGGCATATGGTCATTCCAAGAGTCATCAAAAAACTTATCTTTGTTACAATTGTGAACCAACCGAGACAAGTCAGGAAGGAATGTTGGAGTATAGTAATTACTAAGAGTGGGGGATTTGAATCACTAATCATACAAAAAATAAAACTCTTAACTTCCTTTAAAAAATTCAATAAACTTGAACAATATTAAATCAAATAATGTAGATAACAATAACCACACATCATACACAAAATTTTGACACAAGTATTATCTTGAGTGGAAACCCTCCAAGGGAATAAAACCACTCAAAGTTATTCTCACTGGCTTTATCTTTTTAATCAATTTGTACATCTCACTGGTGTTTTCTCACTAACAATTTTAATGTCTCACTGGACTTGTGCCTCACTTGTCTTTTGTGCCTCACTGGATTTATGCCTCATTGGCCTTATTACAATTTGCCTTATAGGATTTTGAACTCTTTTATAACTCTCTACATACTGAGAACATAAAACTTGAATGTTATCTGGACCCTACAAATACATACTATACATTATTGAACATAATACATGCCATTATGCTCAATAGTGCATAATATGTAATCAAAGTCTAATCAGTAAAAACCCATATTGTATTCTCTGTCAGTATATCAAAATAATATTCTAATGAAGTATATATAAGTACCTCTATCAAATTGTAATAAAATAGAATAATCAAACTAACTTCAAAAATGATTATCACATTATGTATCATGTTATGACATGCCTCTTTAAAAATATGTTCTTCAAATGATAAAACTTTGCCATCATATATCACATAATACACTAAAATAAATTCAACATCTCAGCTACACTAAACTTTTCCATAAATCAAAATAATGTTTAACTTCAAACTACCCCAACTGAAGCACAACATACTTTCATGTTACATTTGTCTTCATAGCATTATAATAAGTTTCTATGTCATAGTTCTACCCATACAACTGTATATTTCATGAAGTAATCAGTTATACTTTGTTTTGAGAATACTATTCATAGTGAGATGATGTAATGTGTGTGTTATAGTTACACCATATACAATATAATGCATATTAAGCATGATAACTGTTACCAAGGGTTAACCAACAATGATCATGAATAAACAAGCGCTGCCTCATTCCTTCAAATTGGTTATTACAAATGTTCATACCATATCTTTTGTGTACACATGTGCAATTTATTTTCTTGTGTGAGAGATGTGTGGAGTTTATTTAAAGAAATATGATGGTTCTCCTTAGTGTTCCAATGACTATTTGCCAAAAATTATAGCATGACCAATTTTGGTTATTAATTTTTGATCTTTGTAGTGTTTGTTCTCTATAATAAATTTTCTTGATTAGAGTGGAACCTCTTTGTATTATTTCTTATTCAAAATAAGTGTCTTACATGGGATAATATTAGACAACAAAGATTTCAAGGGCCTACTAAGTGTCTTCTTTGTGGGGTTCATGAGGATGATTCTTTACACCTTTTCTTTGAATGTCCCTTTCCTTTGGGCCTTTAGGTTCTATACTAGAGATATTGTAGATATTTATTATTGTGCGCCATTTGTTTTGCTTATTTTTGGATCTACTTGGGTCAACCTCCTACTACTACTTTTCCTAGTGGTGGCCTAGGATATTGGTCCTCTATTTTTTTTATGAAAAAATTAATTGAAGAGAAATTTGCGTATTATCCAGGGTCATTAGAATCTCATTGAGAATTTGTGAAATAAAATATTAAATTCTCTTTAAGAGACTCTTTCTCCTATGTTATCTTTTGATCCTACTATTTATCTAATGGATCTCACCGTAGTCCAACATTTGGATTAGGGTAATTTTTGTTCTTCTAATTCTATGTCTTAGACTTCTCTTTCTAATCGTCCTTATCATGAGGTACATAGAGATGACCGTTGGAAACCTGCTCTAAAGGATATCTTTAAAATTAGTATTACTAATTCCTCTAAAGGTAATCTTAGACTAGCTAGATTGAAGGTGTTAGTTGTGATAGTTTTAGTTTTTGTACATTTTTTTAATGGCTTCTGGAGTTGGGACTACTAAGAAAATATATGTTTGTGTCCTTCTTGTCATTTAAGTAGAAAGCTTGTGAGTTGGGTTAAAAGCATGTTATTTGTGAGATTTGTCTTCTATGCTTTTGGTTGCCCATCTCAATAATAAGAATTTTGAGAGCTCTTATTGGTATCTAGCATCTTTTGCTACCAAAATTCATGATTTATCTTAGAACTTCAATTCCATTTCTTTTGTACATATTCCTCACAAATGGAATGTTGTTGCTAAGTTTCATGTTATATGAGCATTAGATGGTCCCAACAAATAGAATGTGTGAGATTAAGATTCTCTTCCCCTTAAGTAGGTTAATTCAATGCCTTTTTTCTTTTGTTTTGGTAGAGTCATGTGCTTGTTGACTTGTTGATTTGTTGGGAGACATTTTTTGCTCCTACTTATTTTTCTTATTTCCTTTAGATCCAATGCTTAATAAACTTTAATCTTATTTTAAAAAGTAAAAAAATAATATATATTTATTCAAACATTTAGTCCCTTATAAAATAATCAATTACTTAAATATCTAAAGGAAATTCAATCCAATCAAAAATTACACAAATAGAAAGAGTATATTATTGTTTATCAGTAATTAAGNCCCCCCCCCCCCCCCCAAAAAAAAAAAAAAACAAACAGTTAGAGATATATTATATTAAATGTTACTTTTTAACTTTCGAAACAACAATACGAACGTGTCGTGACATTAGAAGTCCTAGAGCTTCTTCCTTCGACAGTATCCAACAAACTAAAAAAAAGTGAAAGATTCGTTCTTTCCTCCACTATGACCAAAAATATCGATAACAATTTTACTCAAGCAATGGAATCCTTAGGAGTTATTGTATTCTGTGAATCTATTTTAACTTATTTCATGAGCACGATTGTCATCAGACTCTCGAATTAAAGAGAGAATAAGCAAGCATTAAATAATTATCCACCTTTATATTTATTCAACCAGCTATAATGAGTGTAATGAGAACATTTTGATGCAGAGTTATCTCAAGAGAATAATTTGAATGCCGTATGAATTGAAGCCTCATATTCTGAACTAGCAACAGTAATAAATAACTCCTGTTGCAGATAACAGGGACTTTTTAACCATCCGTTCTTGGGCGGATCAATGTATTGGGGGAATAATTTGATGTATACTTGTCTGAATACATTCATTTGTAAAGCCCAACAGTTGAAGCGTTTTATTCCAAACTCGGAATGAGTTATTGAGATCTGAAGCTTGTGCAGAAACTTTTGCTGGTTTGCAATTGTAAGTGTAATACACACATCCATTTTCCTGTCGATTCTTACGTTTGCGGAGAAGTTGTTGAATCTCTGCTTCTGTTGCGCAAAACAGAACACTTCTTGCACCTATTCATATATTCAAAGCACAATGATCTCAAGTGTTGGATTTTGTATGTTGAGAAAAATTGCATTAAAGTTCCTGAATAAGAAGACCTTTGGAGATTTTTAAGAGAATGTTTTGATTATAGTAGGGTACCTTGTGCTGCATCGAATCTCCAAAATGATTTGTTACTGAAACGGGGATCAAATCCCCTCTAGAAAAATTTAAGATTTTATGTTAGTATTCATTGTGTGACTGATATTTAAACAGGCAAATTACACTTCAATGCAATGAATACTGTACATTAATACCGTAAGGTTTGTGCTGACGATTCCTGGGTGCACAGCGATGACTCCTACCTCTGCATTTGGTGGTATCTTTCTCGACAAAATGTCCACAAACATCAACTGCAAGACACATTTAAAAATGTCATACAACTTCCTAGGATGTATAGATTGTACTCGCTAAGACTAGATTTAATATGGGTTCCTTGTAAATCATTTAATTTTTAATGGGTTCTTTGTGGATAGTGTAATTAAAGAAATTCAATGACTTTGAAATACTAAATCTCTCGGATTTCAAGGTATGGGTGTTTTTAACATATAAGCAAAGGAAATAGCATATATAACTGAGCAAAAAGTTTTACCTGAGAAAGCTTGCTTGAAGCATAAGCCATTAAACTGCTATAGTTTTTCAGTCTAAAATCCCCGCTCAGATATTCAGAATCCACTACAGCGTTATAGTGAGCCTGTAGTTGTTAGAAAAACAGAGGGTTACAAAGCTAAATTTGGAGAACAAGTATAACACATATTTTTTGTATGAATAAACAATTGGAATTTACTTACCACAGAGTTGACATTTATTATCCTGGAAGGAGATCCTCTAAGTAGAGAAGGGAGGAGGAGGAGAGTGAGGAGAGCTGGTGCTAGATGATTTACTTGTATGTGCTCCTCATATCCATCCTTGGACATCTTTTCTGGTTCTGATCATGAAAAAGAGAAATATGATTGCTCCTTTCTTTCCATGAGTGGGATATATAACTCATGAACATTAATGCAAGGAGTACAAACCTCCCAATCGGAGGATTCCGGCATTGTTGATAAGAAGATGAAGTGGACATCCAGTAGATTCCCAAGTGGCAGCAAAAGCTTTTACTGAAGCTAAGCACATGAGATCCAACTCCATTATCTGTTTTATGTCCATATTGTCATATCACAATAATATTCTCTTACTTCCAAAAAGGCAAAATAACACCTAATATACGAAAACAGCATACTTTTATAGACATGGACTTCCCAGTAGCCTGTTTCTGCCATTCTTGGACAAGTTGCAGAGCTGTTTTTGTATTACGGCATGCCATTAAAACATTGGCACCCGCTTTTGCAAGCTCTCTGAAACCCAATCAGTAAATAAAAAATGTTGTTGGAATCAATAAAACGATGTTGGAATCAATGAGTACGCATTGATCAAAACCACATTCATCCTATAAATTTTAAATTTTTGTTGTCTTTGAATAAAGTTGTGTGTAAATACGAACCTTGCAGTATGGAGTCCAATCCCGCTGGTAGCACCAGTGACAATGCAGGAGAGACCAGTGAGATCAGGAAGAGGAAGATTTGAAGGCAAATTTCTCGTCACAATCTTCTGACAAAATATGTCCTTTGCCGTTTCCCACAGGCCTTTTATCAATGCCCTCCAATTCATCCTTCACAATTAATCTCAGAAATAAGAAATCCAAACCAAACAATATAATCAAAGCAAGCAAACCCGGCGCGTAATTTCCAATTGAGCAAGCAAACCGCATTCAAGAATTCGGCATAGATAGAAAAAGAAGGGTATATAACTACAAAGTGGTTGGATGATAGGGAATACGCTCGCCATTTTTCGGAGATTCTGGTGAGACTATTTTGTTATGCTATTCTCAATTTATCGTTCTCAGTCTTGTCTTTAATGGAAGATTCTGGTCAGGGAAGTGTCGGAATAAGTTGATTCCGCATTTCGGTAAAGTTAAGTTGAAAGAGACGGTAGTGGCCACAAAATCGGTGGTGGGCGTTGGATATCGATAACGTCACTTGTAAATTTGTAACTTAGCATGCAAGAATTGAACCGATTAAAGTTGAGGTATACATTCCAAGAATTCAAACGACAAATTAATGTCGTTTACCGAGTGTGCGAATTAAACATATTTATTGAGACACGTCGAGAGATATAAGCCATCATCTCTTCAGATTTTTAAATAACTATATTTAAGATGTTTTTAATAGATTTAGCTTAAAGGTTATTGTATTTTATAAACATAATTGATAATTTAGTGGTAGATTCATTTATAAAAGTTTTATTTTTAGTATTAATAATCACAAAATTAATTATGTGTAATAAAATAGGGTTTCCTAATTGTTATCTAGGTTAGTCTAATAGGTTTTATTTATATAAAGTAGAAATCAAATTAAATTTAGTATGTGATAGATTAGTTTATAAAATTATTATTTTTAACATTAATAATCATAAAATTAATCTTGTGTAGGGAAATAGGGTTTCCTAATAGTTATCTAGGTTAGTCTAATAGACTTTATTTATATATAAGTATAATTTAATTTAACTTTACCACGTGATAGCTCTAGGTTAATGTACTATAAAATCTAGTAGATAAAAAGTAATGTTAATAGTTTGTTGACCAAAGAAAAATTATAATTTGTTAAATATTCTAAACATTGGCTATATTAGATTTGAAATTATGGTCTATTTGTTAATTAAATACCTTTTAACTTATGTTGTATTTCTATTTTACCTAGGGTAATGTATGTGGGCTTGGGTCTAGTCAATGGCTATGAACTCATTTTATGATGGAATCTAACATTACATGATGTCAACTCTATCATTCGCCATGTAGGATTCACTTCCACGTACATTATCTCATTCTCTATTCTAGAAATGGTAGTATTTAAAAATATTGGTAGGGTTGTTTTGATTAGATTAGCACATAATGGGCTTAGACCCATTACATATCTATCATTAAGACAAACAAAATGAATCTCACAAGGTGTGAAGATCAAGATTGATCAAAAAATAAAAACCATCAGCCAAAACAAAACACAAAGGACCATTAGATAACCAACTAAAAGTTAACTTTCATCAAGGATTTTTAGTTCCTTGCAACTTGTCATTCTTTCTACATGATATCCAACCACTCTCCAAAGGAAACTCCCTTACACTAAATTTGACTACCGACATCACCTTCATCCTAATGAACAAAGTTGGGGAGCTTGATCAAAGACTTTGGTATTTTCTAAACTAGACATAGAAGGCTACCTTGAGCTATAGACACTGCCTCACATATCATCTATTCCTTCTCTCTTCTACAATGCACTTATTTCTCAAGGAAATGAATAGTAATAAATATTTTAAATGGGTCCTTGTAATATTCCATAAGCTCTCGGATATAGTTCATTAAAATCTCATGTTTCTCCTTTAAAGTTGCAACCTTTGCTTATAGTTGAGGGTGCTTTGCCTTTTTTAAATATTCAAGATACCTTGTGCAATCACCCTCCAACTTTTGAAGGTCTCTTCCATTTTCATAATGTGTTTACATGCCCTACCATGGAGATCTTCCTTGAGCCAGCCATCGGCTTTCTTGAAGACCTATTTCTTTGAGGCCTAGTTTCTTCTCCTAGACCAATGCAATTAGGCCATCTACTACTAGGAAAGTTCTGTGTTCATATTGAAGGCCCTTAAAATATCCTATGTCTTTTGTTAGAGATTAATATTCAAAATGCATGCATTTGAGTGGGTTTCAAAATAAGCAACTCTTTCTACTCCATAGTGTCCTCTTTGAGGGTGAAAGAGCGGGGGTTCCTAAGGACCATTAGGGTTAGGAAAAATAGAGTGATAAGTGGAATTTTGATTATAGCTTGAGGAATCAGTGCTATGTTTAATATCAACCACAATTAATATCTCTAGTGGGTAAGGGAAGCACAGACTTAAGTCTTTCGAAGGATGATAAGATGAATTAACTAGGAAATGGTTTAGGAATAGTTGGAAGCCTACATAAAATCAATCAAATTAGACTTAGGGACTAAATTTATTTCAAAAATAGTTCAATGGTTTGAAATTTGGGACTAGAATTGAATGGAAGGATAGGCAATCTTGTGTTTGGGTTTAAATGTAGAGTTTAATGCTAACCTATATTGAATACCACGAAGGATTGATTCCTAGTAGAGGGAGGGTTTATCCAAACTAGAAATATTTAATGTATATTCTCCTAATGAGCTAAAACTCCAAAAAAAGAAAATTAAGCTTCATATGGTGATGGAAATTATTAAAAGCATAGGGAATAGAAATGTGTGACACCTCTTATACTATCATTCTAGAGTAAGGTTCATCATTAAGACTTTTGCAACCCTCGATCAAACATTCAAAAGGTATTCACTATTGTAGTCATTCTTAAGCCAGTTTAATTATTTTCCTTCTTTAGGAAAATTATACATAGCCTCCTCCTAGACCCCCTTAGTTTTCTATAGAAATTTTTTCCATCATTGAGGATACCTATCATTATAGAAATCATCTTCACCAAGAATTTCAAAGAGATACAACAAACATAAACCACCCCAATTTTCCATAAAAAATAAACTGTGAGGAAAGGGTTTGATCAAACCCTTGCATACCCATAATATATGGGGCAAAATTTCATTCCTGCAAGATATCATGAACCTTTTTATTATTTTAAAAACATGTTCGTTTGGTTTGATTTGTGAAAAATACCTACCAATATTCAAAGTGTATAGAATGTAAACTAGAACAGAAAAATCCAAAACCAAGGAGAGAAGACAATGTAAGTAAGTTCTAGAATCTTGGGAGATGAAATTAATGCGTCTAAAAAATATTATGATTTTGGAACATATAGTGAGACTCAAAGATGAGATAAATTTATTTAGGAATGTCATGACTATCTAGAAGTGGTCTTTAGTAATATTATTCGCAAGGGAGAACTCTTCCTCCCAAAAAATGGTATTGCTCCTTTGTGTTTCTAGATTACACGGAGATCAACTAATTGATTACCTTTTCTAAAAAAATGCAAAACCATATGATCCTCAAAAGATGTAATATTGATATAAGTGTCATCAAACAAATTGTGAACCTATCAACTAGATTTGGCCTTATCATTCAAGGGACTTACTACATCCAAGGAGTCACACTGAATTAAAATGTTTTTTAATCCCTTGTTTTTGGCTATGAGGTTGTTGTAGAAGCCACTATCACCAAAAAAATATAGGAATTTGGTGCCTCAAGATTAATTGGATACACAAATATGACATTCCTATCATGGTTTTGCATGACCCTACCCCCACCCACTTGTCTAAGGTTCCTGTGTGAGGATTTCTAAAAATTGAGTTTTAACCAACCATGGGTAGAGGGGAATTGAGTAGTTCTAGTCCTGGTATTGGTTTCTATACTATCAATATTGTACAAGAGATCCTTTTTATTCCATATTTTGGCAATTCAAATTTCTAACTTGGTTAACTTTAAATATGGCTTCTTCAAGGTAGTCTCTTTAATATTTTCTTTAAAATCACTAACAATATAATCCACCAATAAATTCCATCAACTCTTTTTTTCTCAAATAATCTATTGTTGTTGTCCTTCTAGATGCCCTAGCTTGTATGAAGGAGAACCATCATCTATAGATCATTAATAAGGGGCTTGAGAAAAGGAGAAAACTAGCTTTCAGATATAATTTTAACTTATTTTGGACATCCCTACAAGATAATAAAAATATCAATCAAATTTTGTTTGATATCCCAAGTATAATTTTAGTGGATTAAAGGATGATCAATAGATTCCTCATCTTGTGCATATAGAGGATACCTATTCACCAACTGCAAGCCAGGATTCCTTAGGTTGTTAATTATGAGAATTTATCCATCATGGATTGTCCACTATAAGAAATATCTTTTAGGAATAACATTATGATTCATAGGATCATCTAATTAAAATTGTTTGGTCAAATAGGTTCTAGTAGTTTAAAATCAATTCTTAGAGAATAGTCCCCACCACTAGACTTGGTCTGAATAGAAACATCCTTATGACATATTATATAGTATTTTTTTCATAGAAAGACAATGCATAAGCTCCTCCATAATGGGGTGAAGGTGAAGACCTAGCTAATTTAGAGTAATTTTCCATTTCAGAGGTACAATTGAAGGGTCCTATTAATCCTTGACCAAACTTCCAAGTCTTCTCTTCAACATCAGTTGAACCATAAAGTAAGTAGGATTCCAATCTACAATAATATTTTGAAGTCTAGGGATCTTGCAAAAATATAACAGTATCACCTTTCCCAAATTTCCATCTCAAACCCTAGGCATCAACTTCCTTGATTTTTACTAGATTGTTCCAAACATTTGAATCTCTAGGAAACAATAAAGAATGAAGTAAAAAATTCCATCCCTTCCATTCACAAATTTATATTTCATAACATTTTCCTAGTTTGAGTCTTGATTAATTTAATTTCTAGATAAATTTCAAAACTAAGGCTTTATTCATGATGCTTATCTTCAATATGCCCAAACCACCATTAGATTTTCCTTTACATATTTTTTCCGTATCAAATAAGCTTATTGTAATCTTCTTTTCCAATCCTCACCATATGAACCTTTTGTATTGTTGTAAGTTATAACCATGTATAAATTAAACCATATTTAGTGTCATTTCCATACTGTGGGGTCTCCTAGCTCTTATTCAAGTTTATTTCTAATCTAAATACTAAAAATCTAATGTTATACCTTCGTATAGTGATCCAAGATATTGTTTCCAACTATGTGCACCTCATTTCTTGTCTATTTTACCTAATTTTGTAGGTCGATGGAATATGGGTTTCCATTAACCCACCAAATTGGGCCTTATTTAAAATAATTTGGTGTTAGGTTCCCACCAGTTGTTCCTCTATCCTAGTTCCTCAATATGACCTTTGGCAACCAACTTAATTCACATGAAATACATTGCAAACCCTATATAAGCACCTTCTTTCATTTTATTTTCCCATCAAGATGTACTAAATGAATTTACTAATATCAAGAAAAAATTGTACATCCCATCATATCCTTCAAGCATTCTTTAGATATAAGCATCGGTGAGTAGAAATTTCCAAAAAAGTTCATGCATGGATGTTTAAATGAGTAGCTATAAATATTTAAAAAGAACCTAATACTGCACTCAAGGACAAATCATATTTCTATCTGTTATCACTTCTTGAGAGAAAATTTTTTAGAGAATGAGGTAAATCTTGACTATGTGCCTAAAGATTATTTTGAGTATCTCAAAGAAAAACTAGGGGTGATTTCCCCTCCTTATCAGAACTAAATGTATATGAATGTGCATTAGTCCAAGGAGCCTGCTGCATATCCTTCATCTAGACTAATTATGATGGCTACCTCTTAGGGGGATATTTTTACTATTGAGAGCTGATTTGTATATCTCAGGGGGAGCTAACTAGAATGTGTATAATTTTTTACTCTTTTGTATTTTCCATTGATGTCAAAAGGGGAGAGTTTTTGGATACTTTTTGGAGGACTTTTGGTTATAAAAGTTGTGGTTTTCTTTTTTTCATTGGTGTGTTGTCATAATTGACAAAGGGGAAGATTGTTATATAATTGAGTAGAATGAGTTATTATGGAATCAATATGGATGTAGTGGTATCATTTTCATTGATGCCAACTTGTTGTTATTGTCATTTGTGACTATTTTCTATAATTAGTGTTGATTATATAGCTCTGCATACTCTATGTGTTAAAAATATCTTGATGATATTTTGGCATGTTGTTGAAGACTCTTTCGAGATATCTACTTCATTTTTTTGCACTTTGAGACATGGTACAGTGGATTTGGCAATTGCATATGTTTAGTTGTGACTGACTGTGGTTTCCTTATGAAATGCATGCTTTACATTTTTCCACAATATTATATATGTTTGTTCCCTTTAGTAAATAATACATTAATGTCCCTAACTTTATTTATTTCATTATGAACAAGAATTTAGATTTTGGAGACTTGGTTTGAAAGTTTGATGGTGTTTCTACTCTAGGTTTGGCCGACCTGAAGTGTTTACACTTTATTTTTTTATCTTATTTATTTCAAGAGGAAATGTAACATGTATAATGATTATTTTTTTCCTAGACATGACATATTTTGGTTCACTTCTCATTACTCCACATCACGAGAATGTTTAGTGCAAACCTATTTCAAATTATATTTGGCTTGTTGCTCGACTGATAGTGGGAGACTTCATAAATTATAGATTGATATTAATAAAAGGTAAATGGTTATGGATGGTGTGTGGTTGCAAGAGTGTAGAGTGGAATTTTTATACTTGTACGAATTCCTATACCAGTGCATACTTATGTAAAGAAGACACGTGGAAGAGAGTTTGTCTCCCCAATTGGTTACATTGTTGTGATGATTATTTGAGAACACTATGGACATACATGAATTATCTATCAGAAGACTTAATATTAGTGGATTGAGTTGGTTTTGTTTTTCAGTGGTGAATTTGTTCTCTTTCATATTTTTTTCTTTGATAGTGAGTTGTGTCTCTTTGGACACTGATTCCTTTGGTAGTGAGCCCCTAACAATGAGCCTTTCTCTATAAAAATCACCTTAACCAATGTCACCTTTATCAGTGTTCTTATAATTGAGAATAATCTTCTATGTGTTTTTTCCCTTAATAATATTTTTTACATAAATGTGGTCTCTCATATTTTTACAATTGTTTTGCTTTGATGTTCTTATCTTTTTGCAATTAATGATTAAAGTAACTTTTCTGAATTGATTATCATTGTTATTAAGTTTTAAAGTTTGTGGAAAAATTATTCATCCTCATCCCCCCATGTTATTTGTCTTACATAATAAAGGAATATATCCAACCTAACCTGTATAAGGTCTTTGCCTTGCCTCTTGTTAGAAAAAAGTGAATAAAGATCCCTACAAATCTATATCAATTACACTAGTAGTAGAGAAGACATCCCCAAATCACTCAAGTTGTCACTAAAGTCCTCAGTACTACCAAATTTCTTTGAAGGATACAAAGTAGAAATATAGACTCCCTGAAGCATCCACTTATCCAATGTGTCACTAAAAATAAGGGAAGCTAAAGAGTTCCATAAAGATCCTTTAGATGATCTCACATTTGGCACATACACATGAATTAGGTTCCAATTTTTCTTTAGTTAAGGATCTTGAAAGTAATGAATATTATATTTTTAGAATCTGATTGAAAAACATGATCAGAAACAATATGAGGATTCCACAAAGTGGATATGCTTCCTAAGGCACCCTCACCATCACTGAAAACCCAAACCACAATAAGCCAAATTTTATTTGTAGTCTTCTTGAACCCTTCCTTCTTCATCTTGGTTTCTTGAAGTAGAAAAATATCTATTTGGTTATCCAAAATTACACACTCAAGAATATGTTATTTGACTTGACTATTCACATTTTTCATATTCCATGACATAACCTTCATGATAAAAAATCATCCAAGAACAACCCTACTCTGAATTATTCCAAACCATACTGGCAAGAAAATTTAATTTTTATTTTTCCTTATGTAAGAGAAACCATAAAAAATTCTCTATTTTCCACTCGACACATCTGTGGCCACTTGTCTTAATCTAGATTCTTTATGCAACTTCCTATCCTGATTTTATTCATTCCCCATATCTATTTTTCTCTTCTTCTTCTCTTTCTCATCTATAATATTTCATTACATTTCTGTGTCCTCCCCATCAAGGAATACTCTTGGTTTAGAAGGAGGTGGTACAAGAGAACCTTAACAGAGATAGGATGTCGATAAGGTTTTTAATCCCTTGGCCTTTTACTGTATATTTTAGGGCAGTCTTGAGGAGGAGATCAAATGGATCGATGTTCTTCGTTTTTACCAAGGCATCCTTAATAGTTTTAGACCCATCCTTAGTAGGAGATAACTTAGCTCCTTCTGGAGTTAGGGACATAATCAAATCTGAAGAGGTATTCAAGACCGGCAGTTAAAACAACTTCTTTAACATGGAAAATATTGATATCTACAATCACCTTATTGTATGTTTCCCAAATAGGAGATTTGGGCGAGGTCTCCTTGTATATGTCGACACAACTATTCATCTTCGAGGCAAAACACTTGTTAGTTTATTCATTCTCTATTTTTTTGACAGTCTCTACCTCCTTCAAAACAAATTGGGGAGGGGACAAAGGAACATTCCCCTTCTTCTTTTCTTCCTTTAGAACTCCTTTGTCCCGAATGAGGATGAAGTAGTGAAATCATCCATATTTTTGTGCTTGTTTGATTTTATGGTCTCTTCCACATCCACAACTATAGGAGGGGTCTCTAATCTATTTTTGATTTACTGTACTTCATTGTTCTCTCTAATCTTGTCTAAGTGGTTTTTTCCTAAAATTTTGGAACTGATTGACATTTCTCAAGTGACCAAACTTCTCACAAATCTGGGAGAACATATAAGAATTTTCATATTCTAAAGGTTGATCCCATGACCTAAACTAGGACTGAAGGGTGATAAAGGTAGGAAGGATTGAATTGACTATCGCATTGACACATATCCTCACAAAAGGAGTTGGGATATTTGTTAGGTTATCTTATCAATTACCAATACTGTCACAAAAGAATCAGCAATACCTTGAATTTAACCTAAACCCTCCTCAATATGAGAAGGAGAGCTCGAAGGTGAATCTAGGTTGGTAAAACACCCCTTAAGTCTTTTTGGGTATCAAAGACAGAATTCTATTTGCAAAGGGAGAGAATATTATAGTGATTACTCCCAAACCTCCAAAGAAAACATAGATCAAGTCTTCTTTTTTAACAAAATTGAAAAGAGAAAGATTGTTTGAGATAGCATTAATTTCCATGCTGCCTTTTACATTCCACTGAGAAGAATCCTATTTCATTAATTGATTAAAAGAAGGAGGAAATGGTAGGAACTTACCCAGCAATGAAAGATCCATCTCCACCATTTTCTCATTCAGAATCTCATAAAGAACCTAAATAGTATTCTCACTATTGTTGTAGGAAGAATCATACACAATATTAGAGGAAGAGTTTCCCATCATACGAGGACTGGTCCCCAATAGCTTATCTACATAAGTGGATGATGTCTCTTCCAAAAGGAAGGAATCCAAGGTGGAGGCAAGAGAACCACGAAAGCTATGATGTACTTCTAGTCTAAAGGCATGATATACCTCCACATTTAGGGTCTTTGACCCCAGAATTAGAATGGGATCCACCTAATTGGGAAGGGGGGAAGATTGGGAAACTCGTACTAGTTCCTAATCCAAATATCTCTTAAGGTATCCTACAATTAGTAGTAAAAAATTAGCAAAAAAAGTAGAAAACAACAAAGAAGAAACAAAGTAGAAAAAACCCTAACAGAGCCTATCAAGCAAAAACCTAACTTATCTCTCATTAGTGTTAACTCCTGTCATAATGTCTAATTAAATAAACCCAAAATCAGTCCAAGTTTCAAATAATTTCTAAGTCATCTCAATCACTTCAACACATTTTAGTCTACAATGACTTAATGGTTCATGGTTTTTAATTATCAACCTCAACTCAATTAATTTGGGGTCTACTAAACTATAAATTGAGTTTTGCTTGAGTGTTGTTTATTTATTTGTACTAAGGTTAGGGTTTTAAAATTAATTATTGAATTATTAGGAAATTGAAGTATCTTCTAATAATTTTAAATTACAGTTCCTCAATTTAAATTGGATGAAAAGGGTTATTTTGATAGATTTGTTATGATCTCTTATCTTTGATTGATATATTTAGAGGGAAAGGCAGGTGCCCTCTCGTATTTTCCTAATATGTCACATGTGCATTCTTTTTTAAACTCTTTTATCTCTACCAAAAAATGGCATTTACTAGAAAAAAAATATTCATTTAAAAAAATACTCAAATTATGTTATTTAAATTCAAATTTTGAGTTTTCAATGACTTAGGAAAATTAGGTGCTAGTTTTGTTTTAACAAGAGATAACAAATCTATCTTGGAAGCAGCCCATTGTAAGCTTCCAGATGGCTCAAACAACATGGCCAAGACCAGGGCTATTTTAAGTGGGGTCAAACTGGCTATCCGACTAGGAGTGAAAGACTTGCACATTGAAGGTGGTTCCCTTTTAATTATCTCCTACTTATCTGCCAACGCTTCAGTAAACTGGGAAATTCAATATTTTCTGTAAGAAATAGCCAAACTCCTCCCTCGCTTCTCATCTTATATTATTTCACACTATTACAAAGAGGCTAATAGATTTTGTTGACTGGCTCTCCAATCAAGGGGTTAATGAGGATCAGGTGGATTGGGAGGAAGATTACTCGACAGTCTAGTTGTATAAACTACTAAATTTCTTACATAGCGAATGTTGTCTGGAAAAGATGTCAGGGCTTTAAGGGGTTTCAAGCATGGGAAATCAGCGATCACATGGTAATCAGTTAAACTGTACTTAAAATTAATTTTTGTTAGTATTACACAATGGATTAAATGTGTAGTGAGATATGGTAGATGCTCAATAAATGCCTTAAATGCAAAATACAATGTCCATATTTTTTATGCTTACCACAAGTTGTTCTCGCGTGGTAATATTTCATGTGTTTTGAGGTAAGCATAAGTCATAGCACCCGGTATAGTGCTGGAGAATCTAAGGAGGTAGGAAGTAAAAATTCAAATCTTTGAGGTTTAGATTTCACTTGGTGCAAATGTAGGGTATATAAATTTTGCTGATCCCCAATTTTGTCTGAAATTAATGTGGCAAGCTACCCATTATGATGGCTTAGGCTGTAATGACCTATTTATTCTCCCCATTTTGGGATTTAGTTATGGCGTTCTCCACTTTCTTCCCTGTAGCTAGGTTTTGGTGGGTTCTATGTTCAGTAAGTATGGATTATAGATGGCTTAATCATAGGATATCTCTGCTCATGAAAGATTAGGAACGGTCATTGTCAAGCCCATATTTGGGAAGGCACATGAAAGTAGTGTTCAAACAAATCTCGGGTGACATTATGGAGGCTATTAGGAATATAATTGGTGATATAATTCTACTTCCTGATGCCCCTAGGCACATCTATCACTCGTAGGTATTTTTGGTCTTCCTCTCCAACTGGTATGACATGATCCCAGACTATATATTTTTTATGCGGAAGGCGACAAAGCTCCTGAAACCAGAATTTGCAATAGAGACAAATTTACACATAGCACTTACTAGGTATTTTGTTCAGGGATAAAAGGCTTCAATTGGGGGCCTCTTCCCCCTACCCACCTGGAGTATAGGAAGGAATTTTTCCATGGAGAGAAATTATAAAGTTCATTGACATTCTTTTGAATGGGGTAGTCGCAAGCGTGTTCCTCCTCTTTGACAACTTGTCAGTGGTGCTAACATTTGTGGAGAAGACTAGAATGGTGACTCCTTCTCCCCATATATCCACATGCTCATCTTTGATTTCATTGTCCAGGGCTTCTTGGGTAGGGAGATTGTCTTCCAAAGGGAAGGGTAAATTGGGAGGTTCATAGATCATAGTTGAAGGATGGGCATGTTTTTTATGTCGATAATTTGTTTTGATTTTGTGGGTGGCTCACATGCCTGGGTTATTTTGGGTATATAAAAGTTTAATATGTAAGTATTCTTTGATACATGTTCATATCATTTGACCTATAAGGTCTTTGTAAAATGTTGTTGTTGTCTAAACTTTTTGGGCTAGGATGGGGGTTTTCTTCCCTACTTCTTTCCCCCTAGAGCTCCATTGAAGCAATTTTTAAAATAAATATATAATATGCTATAATGGCTTTGCCATTTTTGCCCAAAAAAAAATGGATTAGGAAAGATCACAAAATGGTTAAACCCTCATCAAAGTTGAATGTGCAAAATAAGAAATGGAGAAATATTTCACTATTTACTATTTGACTCCAATTAAAAGTCATAACATCAGAAGTATCAGATTTGAATTTAGAGGTTGTGATCTCTTAGTACACTTAAATGACTCAATCAAATATACAAATACATACGTAGTAGTTTGAAAAGGTTGCGAGTATTATATATAGTGTAAACAATCTAATTTTGTATAAATTTGCATTTACTTTTTTAGTAGTTATTCTTGTATGTATCTGTTTTTTTACAAAACCATACATTTTCCTTGAGCTTTCTTTCATTTTGATTATTGATCTCATAGTGTGACCCGAAATATTGATGGTTTAAAAAAAATTTACACAATTGAATCCATAAGGATATAATAGATATATACATTAAATTTATCTACATATTTATCACACTTACCTAAGAATCTATATACTAACCTTAGAGTTTATTTTCATATAGGAGTTGATAATGTAGATCTATTTATTTTTCCACCCACTAACATTTTCTAGTTTGAAGGCAATCTCACAATCATGAATTAATCACCTTTCAAAAATTCAAAATTCAAATTTAGTTTAATAACTCTTTTTTTCTTCCCTCTTTAAATTGACTAAATATATGTTTCATATTATTTAATGCTATTATCAATTATTTAAAGAATATAATTGATGCATTGAGTCTAAATTTTTTTGAATACACACATTCTTCCTTATCATAGAAGATTGAAAGGGCAATCAATAGCAGGACATTTCATTTTATGTTTTGAAGGGAATAAAGAGCTTACATACATCATTGTAGTGATCTTTTCTATTGTATTTAAATTTGTATACACATTTATAGTCATCAACATAAGAGAATTTGAATCCTTGCATTACATCAACCACCATATCAAAGAATTGTAAAAGGAAGCATTTGGTGAAGAGGCCAACAAAATTCTATTATGTATAGGGACAAATCTAGACATGAAGGACTATTTCACCATCGCAAAATTATCCTTAATAATACACAAATCTAAAACTAGTGAACAAATGAACAAAATCCTTTCATGCATGAGAAAAATATCAAACTAATAAAAAATAGTTCATGATCACAAACATGTTCTCTAAGAATACATAATTCTAACACAAAATTTAATATATTCATATCATAATTAAACATCATTTTTTAAACATATTTTTATTCATTAATATATAATTCATCATATATACACTTTTCAATCATACAATCAATTATTATCCTTCAAAATATATATTTTCCTTGTTTACATCTAAAAATGGTCAACTAGTTCCTAATCCATCTCCAACATTTGAACACATTTTAGTGAAAAACTTAATATTTTATGGTTTTCAACTATTGAGGTCAATTAAATTAAATTAGAGTCTAATAAACTATTAATTATTTAACCTTTTGGCGTGTTTCCTTTCCCTGTAGCAAGGTTAAGGTTATTAAATTAACTATTGAATTGTTAGGAAACCAAAGTGGATTCTAGCAATTTTAAATTATATTTCCTAAATTTAGATAGGATGAAAAGGGTTGTCCTAACAGTAGGATCTCTAATCTTTAATTGGTATATTTAGAGGAAAAATTTAGTTGTCCTTTCGTGTTCTACCTATAAGTCACATGTTCAACATGTGCAATCTTTTTTAAAGTTATTTTTTCTCTCCTACACAAATGACATCTACTACAAAAAAATCTTCATTAATAAATTTTGCAGAATTAAATTATCTAATTCCATATTTTGAGTTTTCAATAGCTCAGACAAGATCACACCATGGTTAAGCCCTTGTTAAAGCTAAATTTTAAACAGCCAAAGAAAAACAAAACTTTCACTAATCAGGATTTACATTTTCTTTCAAGCCTTAACATAGAAGCATCAAATTCATATTTGATATCTTATGATCTGTTAGTATTTGTTCATTATGGAAGCATTACATGGAAGACACCAACTTTTGTTGGCCACATGGTCATGAAAAGTTGGAAGAGTTTCATTCTCACCTCAATGGAGTCACCCCATGTATCTCTTCACTGAGGAGCTTGAACAGAACAATCAGTTACCCTTCCTAGATGTCTTCCTCCTTAAAAAATTTAATTGCTCCTTTTGTAATCATTTTTTTCAAGGAAACCCATATTGAATTATATCTTCATGTCTCCTCACACTACCACCCATGAAAAAGGTTAGCATCCTCAAAACCCTTGGTATTAGAGCCTATTGCATTTGCGATGAAGATAACTTATAGAAAGAGCTTACGCATCTTCGACAAGTATTTAAGCTTAATGGGTATTCCAACAAGAAAATCTCTAGAGCCTTCGTCTAAGTGAAAACCTATTTTCATGTTGTCTCCACTCGTATTTCCTCCCAGCCTTTGTTACCCTTTGTAGCATATATTCCTTTCATTGGCTACATTTCTCACAAAAAACTCCAAAATTCTTCTTAAGAAAGGTCCTTGATGTGCCATTAAACCCTTCTCTACACTAAAGAATCATATCCCTCCACTCAAAGACTCTAGGGATACCCTTTTGAATTTAGGGGCCTATAAAGTGGCGTACTCTTGTGGTTCACCTTATATTGGTAATTTACCAACCTCTCTTTCATCACTAGGATCAAAGAGCATGATGGTGACATAAAGCATGAGTGTGTGCTTAAGTCTACCTTAGTATAGCACTCCTCTACCAAACATCACATTTGTTTCAATAGAACCCTTATAATTTTTAAAGAGGACAATTTCTTTAAGAGGAAGCTTAAGAAGGCCATTGAGGTCTTTGACCATCCTTCCAATATTAAACTGAATGAAGGGTGGACTTTATGTCCCTCGTGGCATCCGTTTTTATCTTCCATCAATCTCCACCATCGCCCCCTTCCTAATTTCTCTTTTGGCCCCTTTTGACGTCCTTCTTCCTTCTTGACTTGTATTTGTTACACCCCTTCCTTTTCTTGCTTCACCACTTGATCCTCTTCTTATGTCCTATTCTTGCCTTCCTCCCAGGTGTTTTGGTTCACCTTCATTCTCCATTGTTTTCCTCTTGGATTTTATTTTCTCCTTCTTATTTTTTCCCCTTTGTGGTCTCTTTTATTTGTGCTCTCTTCTTCCCATTGGTTGGTATGTTTATTGGTCTTCTTCTTTGTATCTCTGCTTTGTTGGGATTTTCCTTTCCCCTTTATTTTTATTGTTGTTTTAATATTATTATTTTTATCCTTAATTTTTTTTGACTTGTGTGTATGTATGTATACATATGTATATATATGTGTATATACATATATACACACATTTACACACATGTATATGTATATATATGTATATATGTGTGTGTGTATATATATATATAAACACACA
>MU224789.1:2191069-2205153 GCA_018584345.1 Thuja plicata | reverse complement strand
CTCCAAGAGAGAACAAATTCTCTTTACAAAATGCCAAAATCTGAGCACTAAAGCTCTCAAAAAACTCTTTATACTCCCATGCACGCAGGCAGGAGTCTCAGAAAACCTAACTAGGGTTACAGATTTATAATGTACTAATTGACCCTAGGACAAAATCTAATCTGGCCATAAATGTCAACCAAGTGAATCAATTAGATCAGATTTTCTAACTTGCGCCCATCCCTGTACTGGATCATGCCCGCAGACACGCAACCTAAATCCATGATCAATACTCAGCAACTAAGTCTCTGTCATGAATACTCACCAACTGATCACAGTCCCCCAGGATGAGAAGTGACCCTTGACGGCCGCCGCTCTATCCTTTATCAATGAGCCATCGATCATGACCATGTCCTCGGCCAACTGCAACTGGGAGCAATAACTTCGTGATTGGACTCTGTATCTTTTTCCACGCTCTGAATCTTTTGTTTCTCCACTGACGTCGAACAAAGCTAAATCTGGGATCAACAGACTCTCTGTATATGACCTTCTGCAATTGAAACCTCCCTGATCAGTTCTGGAACATGAGCACGGAGGAACCATGGCTGCCGAGCATTCACAGTGCCAAATCTGCCGCCAAACATTCAAATTCAAAGCCTAGTGACAACGTGACTGACCGTTGGTCTCTTTGTCGTGAGCATCAGACCTTAACCATAGTTAAATCTCACGACCTGGCGACAAAGCACTTTTTACCTCTGTTTAACTCGAGCCCAGATCCAGCGACAAGGCGACCGTGAAATATCAAAGTTGCGAGGCATTTTCCTTAACTCATCACTCTTCCCGTGACCTTGCGCCTAACTGCTACCTCAGACCGTCATGGCTTGTCACCTGATCGCCAGATGCTATCCCTCCGTCTCGAGACCACGCGACAAAGCCTAGTCGCCAAGTCGGGGAATTTCCTATCAGTCAGCATGTGCCCTTAACCTTCTCTAGCGACATCCCGACTGCCTTGGTGCTAAGTCGGGAGTAATTTTTACATAGGGCACTTTGATCACCCGACCATGCGTCCACCGTTGGATCATCTGTGTTTTGCATCAGATGGCTGGCATTTAATCGCTTGAAAACTGAGCATACCCTTAAATTATCCAGCGATCCCACGACTGAGGGCAAAGAAACACTTAGTCTCGAAGTCGCTTGACCCATCTTCTCCGTCTGGCGATCACCCGACCGAGGACCCACATCCACCTGCCATATGCCACCTGTCACATGGCCACTGGTCCATCTGTTGTACACTGAGGAAGCTGAGTCATCGTTCTGTTCTGGTGAAAAGGTGACCAAGGGATGGTAGCCAAGTCGGAAGATGTTTCATCAACTGTTGAATTCTTCATGCGAACTCACGACTGAAGGTGGACCCCTGCTTTGTAACATATTATCCCGTGACATCCCGACTGAGGACTAATCGCGAAGTCTGAGAACCCAGAAGGAATATTCTAAAAGGTCACCAGACCACGCGACACAAGGAAGGCGCAGAGTCGGGAGAAGGAAAGGAATATCCTCTGAGGTTGAAGCGATCAAGCGACCAAAGACTTGGGACCCACCTTCCACCAAGGCTTATGACATTATCTGGCAATCATGCGACCAAAGAGAGGTAGCCAAGTTGGAATACGTCTGGGGAATATTCCAAAGGGCAAAGCAATCAAGCGACTAAGAAATAAAACACATGCTCTTAGTAACTTAGAAAAAGTAACTGTGAAATATAAGAGCCATGGCCTAGGGTTTATTACCTCACTTAAACATGAAGACTTAGGGCCTTAAGGGTTTTGGTGAGGATCTGAAACCTGGGAAAGACAAGACAGATGAAACCAGACAGGGAAAACCAGACCAAATGCACAGAATGGGAAATTTGGGCAACAAGAAGTACTGATAGCTTCCCTCCAGAAAGTTTTTGTGATTCTTTTCTCAATCATTAATTTTCTTGCACAGTCAACAATTAATTTTCGTCTTCTCTCACCAATTCCATTTTACTGTGAAGTTCTTGGTGCAGAAACCTCTCTTTTAATTCCATACTCATTGCAATAGTTAGTGACTTCATCTGAAATAAATTCCTCTC
Source organism: Thuja plicata (assembly GCA_018584345.1). Taxonomy (NCBI): domain Eukaryota; kingdom Viridiplantae; phylum Streptophyta; class Pinopsida; order Cupressales; family Cupressaceae; genus Thuja; species Thuja plicata. The sequence continues at coordinate 2,203,064 of MU224789.1, read as the reverse complement.
CTCTATCTCACCTTAAGAATTTCAATTTCTTATCACTTTTTTTTTCTACCATATCCATATATCATTTAAACATCTTGAATTCTTCTTATTTATCTTTTAAGAACATAACTACCATCATTCTAGAAAAATCATCTACAAAGATAATGAAATACCTATCTCCATATTAACTCTTTGTCCTCATGGTTCCACATAGGTTAGTATGGACTAACTCTAGAATTGTATTCGATGTATGGGCTTTACTCTTGAAACTAGACTTGGTCATTTTACCTTTTTGACAATTCTTGCACATGATATGGTCAGGCTTTGACATGCTAGGTAAGCCTCTGAGTTTTATTTTATTTCTTATCTTTATCATTTTGTCCAAATTCACATGACATAATCTCTTATTCCACAACCATATGTCTTCATTTCGAGCCATCAAACAAGTGGTGTTAATGTCATCAAGATAGAAAAGGTTAACTTCTTTTTTTCTCACCAGTTCCGATCTAGTGGTGCAAGAGCACCTAGGTAGGCTAGAAGATACATTTTAACCTAGGGCTTCATTATGTTTTTTTTTTGGCTTGTAGTGGTTCTAGCTAGACCACTAGGTGAATAAAGGGACTGAGATTCCTAGTGTGTAGTGTACTAAGTGAGAGTATGTCTTGTTTAGTCCTTAGTGACCTTTTAGTCAATCTAGGCCTAATAGGGTGTTTTAAGAGTTTAGTGCCCAATTTGGCCAAGCAAGGGATTAGAGTTCCTATTTCATGTGTATACACCTTAATTAGTGGTTTGGAGAAGTTTAGACAACTTTTGACCAAGTTTGGATAACATACCCAAAAAGTTGTAAAAGTTGTCAATGTTGTCATTAACAACATTAACAACATTTATGACAAAAATGCAACTTCAAAGGAATTAGTTCCTTAACTATCTAAAACCAGTTTTTGAGTGCCTTGGTCAAATATTTAAGACCATCCTTAAGCTTTTTGCAGTGTTGACAAGTTGAACTCATATTGTGTACGGACTGTGTATTTGAATAACAATTATAGTTTGTGTGTTTTGTGAAGATCGGATAGTTTAATGGATTGAATTGACTTCTGTAAGAATTTTTTTGTGTAATGTAGGTTGTTATAAGACTTCTTGTGGTGGTAGTTTGTTATATTTGATAGTTGTAGTTGATTTTATAAAATCTTTTGTTTTATGCACTATTGTTGTCCTGAATAGAGCACTGTGAGCAAATGGGGTCATAAATCCATTCACCACCGTGGCACTTGCACAGGATCTTGGATTATGGAAATTGACTCAATTTACATTGTGTACAGTGAAGGAGGGGCCCTAGAAAGTATGGAAGAAATTTTTAATGTGATGCCCTAGGCGAGCCAAGGATGTATGGATAGGGATCACTAGTAGTTACAGAGCTGGTTAGGTGGATTGAAAGCATTCATAGCTTCAATAAAAGATTGGAGAGGAGTAGGGTGATGTGTTATGAGGTCCCAATTTGAATGGGAAGGTTTGGTGAATTATTTTTTATAGCAAGAACAAGGTTTCTTTCAGACTGGCTTTGAACGCCATGGAACCCTGAATTTTAGCCTTGATTATAGGCAGAGCTGTACAGACAACTTGAGAACCCTAGACCTAGAAAATATCTAGTGTCTTGATAAAGGGTATATGGATACTACACTTTTTTCCATACTTGTTAATACTTTTTGTGAGTTATTGTAGAAATAGAGCCTAAATAGGCCTAATTGCTTGTAGCCCTATTTGGGAAGCAATTGTTGTTTTTCTTGGAACTTGATTAGGGTTCCAATTCAAAGTGTGATTATGAGTAGTAGAAAGGATCCCAGTAACATCTTGGAAACCCTATTTCTCTCTATGGAGTGGTTGCTGATCAATTTGGGTTAGTTGGAGCATTTTGGGAAAATGAAGCAAGAAAGACCACTTCGGGTCTAGGAAGAAGCATTGAGTGTTTTGTTCTACATTTTGGTGTTCACTAGTTGAAAGGATTAGGATCTTGTGATAAGAATCTTAAGGAGCATAGGGTTAGTGGAAGAACCCTAGTAGGTTAATAGAGTGACCTAGGAGACCCTAGAGGAGGTTAGGGAGAAGAAAGACTAGTGATACATCAGATTGGTATCAGAGCAAGTTAAAGATTTGGGATTGTGTGTGTCAGATGTGAAATCTAGTGGTTCTACATATATGGTGACAAATGCAGAATTAGCCAAGGACATGGAAGAGAAAAAGGATAAAAATAGACTCCTTGAAGGTACCTTGGAAGCAATGAGGTTGAAGATGGAAGAACTAGTAGATGCTGCTAGGAAGAAAGACTTTGAAGCTAAAACTAGTGGTAGGGTTAAGCAGAAGGTTGAAGAGGAAGACTTCATCCCCAAACCAGACCCAGTGTTGAATGAGGAACCTTTCTTGAAAACCATAAAAGCATTAAGTGGTAAGGCTTTGGAAGGAATACCTTTGTTTGGTGGAAAGATGGATATTGCATGTGAGGGTATAACTGAAGCCCAAAAGATTAAAGTGGTCAAGTCTAGACTTAGAGGGTCAGCTTTGACTTGGTGGAAATACCTTCACGATGAGAGGGTAAGAATGGGAAATAAACCAATAGAAAATTGGAGTGCCATGGTGACCAAGTTGAAGGAGAATTATCTCCTGGAGGATTATGAAATCCAACTCCATAGGAAGAGACAAAACTTGAAACAAAAAGACCTAGATGTGGCTTCATATACTGAGGAATCCCAGAGATTATGTCTAAGATCTAAGTTGCAAGAAGAGGATTCAATCAAAGTGGCTAGATACCTGGGTGGATTTAAGTGGAACATCCAAGAGGAGATTAGCCTATGGACACCAAATACAATTTAGAAGTGTCGTCAATTGGCCATAAGGGTGGAAGAGAAGAAAAAGAAGAAAGGTGATTCTAGCTTCAATAAAAAAAATAACAATAGAGGCAGAGGGGGAGATCAAAGGGGTCAAAGAGGAGGTTACCAAAGCAGCGATAGTGAACAAAGGTCACAAGAAGAGAACAAGTTGATAGAGCAGCAGACTGAAAGTAGTTCAAGAGGAGGCTATAACAAAGGTAGGGGTAATCATGGTGGTCCTAACAGAGGAAGAGGAGGTAGGAGTAGTTCTTACTTTGTAACCATGAAGTGTTATTATTGTGGGCAATTAAGCCATCTATCCTATAGATGTCCTGACAAACCTTCTACAAAAAACAATGACAAGAGGGTAGCATATGCAGAGAAGGACACTTCAAGTGTCAAAATCCCTAATATTGATGATCTAGATTTAGAGATGGGAGAGAACTTTCAATATGTTCAAAAGACTATTGATAAGGCAACCAATCAAGGCTGAGCCCAAACATGGGAGGGCCTTGTTTAGAATCAGATGCAAAATTTTTTGTAATGTTTGTAAAGTGATTGTGGACTCTAGATCCAAATATAATATCATCTTAGAGGAGGGAGTGGTGACTCTCAAGCTATCCAATATACCCTCCCTATAAAGTGACATGGCTCAACAAAGGCCAAATTGTATTGGTCAATGAGAAAACTTGGGTTGAGTTTTGAATTGCAGGGTACAAGGATAGATTACTTTGTGACATCCTACCAATGGATTCTTTCCACTTACTACTTGGGAGGCCTTGGAAATTTGATAATGGGGCAGTATATGATGGGAAGGAGAATTTCATCACCTTCAAGAAAGGAGGAAAGAATTTCAAAATTCAGTCTTTACTAGAAGATGAAGAACCACAGTCAAAGACTCCCAATGTGATGTTGTGTAGTGGGAAATAGTTTGTGGAAGATATCAAAGAGGATGAGAGTGAAGGGTATTCCATTGTGCTAAGACCCAAGGAGGAAGAAAAATTAGTGAAGGAGCCATTACCACCAGAGGTGCAAGAATTGCTTGAGAAGTATAAGGACATAATGAGTGATGACACTCCTGCAACCCTACCACCTAAGAGGGTAATAAGTCACCAAATATACTTTGTGCCAGGGGCATCTTTTCCCAATAAAGAAACATACAATCTTACTCTTGATCAGAACTTGGAGGTAGCTAGATAAGTGTAGGATCTCTTGGATCAAGGCTTGATCAAGAAGAGTATTAGCCCTTGTGCAGTCCCGCTTGTCTTGGCATCCAAGAAGGGAGGAAAATGGAGATTATGCACAGACTCAAGGGCTATAAACATGATCATAATAAAGTATAGGTTCCCTATACCTAGGATAGAGGATCTTATGGATTGCCATGGAGGGGCAATGTACTTTACCAAGTTGGACTTGAAAAGTGGTTATCACCAAATCAGGGTGAAGGAAGGTGATGAATGGAAAATGAAATTCAAGACCATTGATGGATTATATGAATGACTTGTCATGTCATTTTGCCTCTCTAATGCTCCAAGCACATTCATGAGGCTCATGAATGAGGTGCTCAAGGACTTCATAGGGAAGTTTTTGGTGGTATATCTTGATGATATACTGACATTTAGCAAGGCAAGAGAGGAGTATATCAGACATGTAAAGGCACTATTGAAGAGGTTGAATGAAGAGAAATTGGCTATCAATCTTGAAAAGTGTGATTTCTTCAAACAAGAACTAGTGTATTTGGGCTTTGTAGTGTCCAAAGGGTCTTTGAAGATGGACCAAGACAAGGTTGTTGCTATCCTAAAATGGCATCCACCAACCACAGCCACTCAGGTAATAATTTTTCATGGCCTTGCATAGTTTTATAGAGATTTTATTAGGAACTTCAGTGGGATATGTGCTCCATTATTGGATACTATTAAGGGTGGGGTCAAAACTAAGTTTAGGTGGACCTTAGAAGCAGAAAAATCCTTTGAGATGTTAAAAAGACAAGTGGATACTCAACCTGTCCTACAATTGCCAAGCTTTGAGAAATTATTCACCATTGAATGTGATGCAAGTGGGATGGCAGTAGGGGGTGTATTGAGTCAAGAAGGTAGCCCAATTTCCTTCTTTAGTGAGAATTTAAATGATGCTAAGAAGAAATATTATTCTTATGATTTGGAACTATATGCTTTAGTTCAATCCTTGAAAAAATGGAGGCATTATCTTTTGCCTAAGGAATTTGTGGTGTTCACTGAAAAAAAAGCCCTTAGTTACATAAATACACAATAAAAATTTAGAAATAGACATTTGAAGTGGATGGAGTATTTGCAAGCATTCACTTTCACTATAAAGCATAAAAATGGGAAGCTCAATAAGGTTGTAGATGCACTAAGAAGAAGGTTACTCACTGTCCAAGAAGTCCAACTAAATAGCATTGGCATTGATAGTTTCAGAGACTTGTACAAGGAAGATGAGGATTTTGGGGAAGCATACAAGGTATGTGTTGAATTTCAAAACCATTTCATAGCAAGTTCTCAGAGTTTACCTTGCAGAATAGATTGTTATTTAGGGGTAATCAGTTGTGTCTTCCAAGAGGCTCTATGAGGATGAATCTCATACAAGAGAAACATAATGGGTATCTAAGTGGTCACTTTGGTATGAAAAAGACCTTGGAGCTTGTCCAAAGGTTCTACCATTGGCCAAAGTTGGTGAAATATGTCATCAAGTATGTGGAGTAGTGTGTTTTTTGCATGAAGGCAAAAGGAGCAATGAGTAATGCAGGGTTGTATCAGTGTTTAACAGTCCCTAACCAACCATGGGACTGTGTGACTATGGATTTTATTGTTGGTTTACCCAGAACCAAGCAGGGGTATGATAGCATTTATGTAGTTGTTGATAGATTTAGTAAAGTGGGGTATTTCGTTCCATGCAAAACTACTAATGATGCTAGCCACATTGCCTATTTGTTTTTAAGGAGATTGTGAGGATTCATGGTCTTCCATTGAGAATAGTATCAGATAGGGATGTGAAGTTTATGAGCCATTTTTGGAGGACATTATAGACTAGGTTGGGTACCAATCTATCTTTTGGTTCAGCTTACCACCCTCAGACTGATGGAAAAACTAAGGTGGTAAATAAAGTGTTGGGTAACCTATTGAGGTGCCTAACTAAAGAGTATGGGAAGACTTGGGATGTGGTTATTCCCCAAGTAGAATATGAATACAATAATAGTAAGAATATTATGACACAAAAAATCCCATTTGAGGTTGTTTATGGCATGCACCCTAGAGGTGTTTGTGAGCTCAGGGATCTTGGAGGTATGTAGTATAGAAGTGGGCATGCTGAATACTTCATCCATACTATGAAGGAGATCCAAGAACAAGTCAAGAAGAAAATCCAAGACAGTCAACAAAAGTTGAAGCTCAAGGTGGATGAAAAGAGGAGAGAAGTTCAGTTTGAGGTGGGTGACTATGTAATGGTTCACTTGAACAAAACAAGGCTATAGAAGGGTGTCCCTACCAAGCTTCAGATGAAAAGGGTGGGACCTTGCAAAATCTTGGAAAAATATGGGGCTAATGCCTATAAGATTGATTTACCATCAGACTTGAGCATATCTCCGGTGTTCAATGTGCAAGACTTAATCTAGTTCAGAGGGAAGGTAGATGAGACCAGTCAGGGTAGTCAAGGAATCAGTGGGGATATTGAGGCTATTGTATTGCCTCCTAAACTACCGCTGGTTGCTGACAAAGTGTTGGACTCCCAGATTAAGAAGACTACAAGGCATAAAGTTTACATGGAACACCTAATTCAGTGGAAGGATAGACCAGAGTCAGAGGCCTCATGGATTGTAAAGGTAGACTTCAAGAAGGTGGTCATTTTAGAGGCTCTACTGTCCACAGGAGTGACATAGCTTTTCCTTTTTGGGGGAGTATGGTGCAGTAGCACCTAGGTAGGCTAGAAGATACATTGTAACCTAGGGCTTATTTATGTTTTTTTTGGCTTGTAGTGGTTCTAGCCAGACGACTAGGTGAATAAAGGGACTAAAAGTCCTAGTGTGTAGTGTGCTAAGTGAGAGAATGTCTTGTTAGGTCCTTAGTGACCTTTTAGTCCAATCTAGGTCTAATAGGGTGTTTTATGAGTTTAGTGCCAAATTTGGCTAAGAAAGGGATTGGAGATCATATTTCATGTGTATACACCTTAATTGGTTGTTTGGAAAATTTTATAAAATGTTTGACCAAGTTTGGATAGCATATCCAAAAAGTTGCAAAAGTTGTCAATGTTGTCATTAACAACATTAACAACATTTATGACAAGAATGCAAATTTGAAGGAATTAGTTCCTTAACTATCTGAAAATTGTTTTTGAGTGGCTTGGTCAACTATATAAGACCATCCTTGAGCATTTTGCAGTGTTGGAAAATTGAAGCCATACTGTGTATGGTCTGTGTATTGGAATAACAGTTATAGTTTGTGTGTTTTATGAAGATCAGATAGTTTAATGGATTGAATCAACTTTTGTAATCATTGTGTTGTGTAATGTATGTTTTTATAAGACTTCTTGTGGTGGTATTTTGTTAGATTCAATAGTTGTAGTTTCTTTTATAAAATCTTTTGTTTTCTGCACTGTTGCTATCCTGAATAGAGCACTGTGAGAAAATGGGGTCATAAATCCATTCTCCATTGTGGCACTTGCACGGGTTCTTGGATTATGGAAATTTACTCCATGAAAATTGTGTATATTGAAGGAGGGGCCCTGGAAAGCATTTCAGTCATTTTTAAGGTGATGCCCTAGGTGAGCCAGTGATGCATGGCTATGGATCACCAGTAGTTGCAGAGCTAGTTTGGCGGATTGAAAGAATTCATAGCTTCAATAGAATCTTGGAAAGGAGTAGGGTGATGTGTTATGAGGTCCCAATTTTAATGGGAAGCTTTGGTGAATTATTTTTGATAGCAAGAACAAGGTTTCTTTTAGAACTGGCTTTGAAAGCCATGGAACCCTAAATTTTAGCATTGATTATAGGCAAAGCTATACGAACATCTTGAGAATCCTAGACCAAGAAAATATATAGTTTCTTGATAAAGGGTATCTAGATCCTACACTTGTTTCCATACTTGTTAAGACTTTTAGTGAGTTATTGCATAAATATGGCCTAAATAGGCCTAATTGCTTGTAGCCCTATTTGGGAGGCAATTGTTGTTTTTCTTGGAACTTGATTAGGGATCCAATGCAAAGTGTGATTGCAGTTAGTGGAAAGGATTCTGGTAACATCTTGGAAACTCTATTTCTCTTTATGGAGTGGTTGCTAATTAATTTGGGTCAGTTGGAGCATTTTGGGAAAATGAAGCAAGAAAGACCATTTGGGGTCTAGGAAGAAGCATGGAGTGTTTTGAACAACATGTTGGTGTTCACTAGTTGAAAGCATTAGGATGTTGTGATAAGAATCCTAAGGAGTATAGGGTTAGTGGAAGAACCCTAGTAGGTCAATAGAGTGACCTAGGATACCCTAGAGTAGGTTAGGGAGAAGCAAGACTAGTGATACATCATCAAGCTTCCTTATTCATTGAAGATCTTTTCCTTCCTATTCTCAAATGCTACTCGGTGACCTGTATGGTTTAGTTGTGAAACACTTAACATATTATAATTTTTTCCTTTTACCCAGTAAGAATTTTCACATTTGATCAGGTTATTCAACATTATGGTTCATTTACCTTCAATTGGACAAGGTGTATCATTTCCCATTCTTACTGATCCACCATTATATTATTCAAAAGTTTCAACCTTTTCCTTATCACCGATCATATGTTGAGTGCAACCACTATCTATAATCTAGACATCATTCAAACTAACCTTAGATATGAGTGCAGTTTCTACATACCTTTCTTTTTATTCATCTAAATCATCTTTCATGGCTACAAATACCATCTCAATGTCTTCTTCTTATTTAGTGTCAGTGTCATCTACTCTATTCTCATCTAGGTAACAAGATTTCTTTCCTTTGTCCTTGTAGTCTTGGGTATCTCTTCTTTCTCTCTTCTTTCATATTTTCAGTTGCTTCGGTAATCTCTATTATCACCTCTGTCAAACTTATTTTCATATGTTTTGTCATTTCTTTTGTTATATTTTATTTTGTTAGGACATCTTGCAGAAAAGTCTCCAACCTCTTTATAATTAAAACATGCAAGTGGTAATTTACCTTTGTATCTCCCTTTACCTCTCTGCAATATTCTTTCCATTACTCCTTCAATCTAATCAAGTCCTTGATCCTCATTATCACTTTCACTATCATTTCGAATAGTTTGTATATGACTTGACTTACTTATTTTAAAATAAGATTTGAATGCAGATTCTATAGATGGTAAGACACTATTATCAAAGTTATTCATCTCAAATGAAATTAGTCTACCAATCAGACTATCTAGAGTAACTATATTGTTTGTAACTGCTCTCATTTCTTGAATAGCAGATACTCTAATAGAATATACATGCAATAAGGTTCTTAAGATTTACTTACCACTGTCTCTTCTTCAAGTACACCTCCAACTCCTTGGATAACATTGACTACCTCTTTGATTCTGCGGCTATACTGAGTGATATTTTATCCTTCTTTCATCCTTAGGTCATCAAACCTCCCTCTTAGGCTTTCTTCCTTCGCACTTAGTACATTAGCATCTCCTCCATGTACCAACTTCAATTTATCCCACATTTTCATTGCAGAGGTGCAGGTTTTGACATTTTCAAACTCAGCATCGGAGAGTGATGAGGAAAGTTCTATTATCATGTCATTATGCTCATTCTTTTGTCTAAATTTCTCAAGAATGTGAGGTCCTATAGGCAACACATATTCAGTATCAAGGTGTTGAGTAATATCATTACCAATACCTGATAAATGAAGTCCTATTCTGCTTTTTCATGATGCAAAGTTGTCTTTATTCAACTTGGGCACATCTCGCTTGTTCATCTTGTGATCTTTTACTTGAGCTGTTAAACTCCCTTTCTAATAACATAAGCTATGATACCAATTATTAGAATAACTAAGAGGGGGTGAATCAGTAGCCTCAAAAATATTCTAATAAATCAACCCAAAAACTTAGTACCACAATATTAAGGCTCTAGTTATCTTCAGTCCTACAAGATGTATGCCTTCAAATAATCATATCAAATGACTACTCCTCAAAGTTATCTTTTAAACCTTGTTCTTTATGTTTACCGAATAGTAGTCTTTCATTTACCAAAAAATAGTAAATTACTTAGTGTATACTGATCAATCTAGATTAGTTATGTGTAATGCAAAACACTAAAGTAATGAATCATAACCACATTGACATGTGGATTTTTAACGTGGAAACCCTATTAAGGGAAAAATGACTTGGGACTTCTAACCCAAAATTTTCACTCTTCTCAAGTGAGATCAATGAAGAGCCAACACTGTTAAAGATTAAAAACACACTGTTAGGTGTGACCTTATTATCTAGGATTTAAAAGATTAGTTTGTCACTTTATATCGGGCATCTCTATGCTACCTTCTATGACCAAACCCAATGTATCTTGTCAAATGGTATCTAGCATCTCATTCTATATTCATGATCATACTTTTTAATACTCCTTGGGATGTATCTTAATTTAGAAAGGATTGTTAAGTCCTGCTCGGTTAAGAGACTTTATGAATCAATGGTTAAACTGAAATAGTAAATTATCTGTTCACACATACAACTTAGAATTTCAGATTTTTAGATCTATTGTAAGCTCATTAAGCCATTCTGATCAATATATCTTTTCAATACCTTTTCTCCCCTTCTTTCTACTCAGTGATGTTGTGCTTCTCTATTGCTCGGTGTCTGCATAAATCTTTATCTCTTTCCTCTGCTTGATTGATGAAGACTGTATGAAGTTGTTCTTCATCAGTTTCTCTTCAACATCTTCTTTCTCATTCACTCCCTTTAATTCACAATGAATTAAGTTGTCTCTTTATAGACATGATATCACCATTTCTTACTTCTTGATTTTCTAGTTCTTGGCGTGATCCACAATCTTAGCCAATCTTGATTTAAACCATAACTCCTATTTTATCTCATAGAAATCCTATTTCCAATTGGATAAAACAAATTTAAATATTTAATTTATCTCTAGCTTTAACTTATCAATTAAAACAATGTCAACAACCAATTAAGTACATCTTTAGCTCTGCCAGCTAGGTATTTTGTCATTTCAAAACTTCAGTTAACTTTGGTGTTTTAACTCTTTGATAGCTTTGGTCAACAGTTCAGTTCTTCTTGGGATTCTCTGTAGGTGTTGTCTATCTATCAGGGTTGTCTGTCCATCTGTTAACACTATAATTCTGGCCGTCGGTGATGCTTTTGATTCTTCTCATAAATTTATTTGCTTGGGCATCACTGCGACTTTGATCGCAGTTTTCTTTATCCTTCGTTTTCCACTAGTCGTCGATGTTTGAAGTCACATAGTGAATGTTGGTCTTTTATGCATTATTGAAAGCACACGCGCACACATACTGATGAAGGGTGCTCCCCTTAACGCCACAAACACATAATAGAAACAGAGAAGCAACGACAATTTGCAAGAACAGAAAATGGGCTTCTTATTATCTCCACAAAGGTGGAATTACAAACTTTTAGATTCACAATATGCAAAGCCTCATGGGCATTCCCCTTACAATAATCTGTAGGACAAAGCCTTGAATTATTACCCAGATCTACCCAGAACTACCCTAGACAACACTATTGGCCTTCTTTATATAGGCAATTTCCACCGCCCAAGAAGGTTCCAAAAATCGAGCCATTAAGGCCGACTACCCTTAGCATTTAATTATTTTTTTCACTTTTATTACAAAAGGGTCGGCTTTAAATATTTACAAAACATGAGATTAGGTAGCCCAACTTCCGGAAGCCATAACTTTTGAACCGTAGCTCCGTTTGGCTAATATAACCACTTTCCAGAAAGGGGAGATCGCGATCTACAGTGCCTGACTCGCGAAGTGTCAGTCAACTGGGGGTTCGACCTCGATTCGGAGCCTTTAAGATCCTGAAAATTAAGCTCAAAGATTTTGCACCCTAAAATCTCAACAGTAAATCCTTAATAACTTCGCCAATACAGATGATCTGGCAATGAAATTCAACTAGCATTCTTATATGACTAAGATGAACCTTCACCTGGAAAAT